>PVKU01013665.1:0-27447 GCA_004027475.1 Anoura caudifer
GTATCTTGGCTTCAGACTGGGAATCTCCAAGCCCAGCATGAGTATCAGCCTTCTCAAGTTGTTTTATAGCTCAGGCAGGGTGCCCTGGGCAAAACACAGGTGGGGGCTGACCTTGGCTTGCACTACCTAGGAAACCCCAAGGCCAGCACACCCAGTGGACAGCTACAGACCATATCAGAGCATCACCACCCAGCCTCTGCACAGCTGATCCTCCACCGATGGTGAAGGGTGGTTTTCAGTGGCAGAGCCAGTCCGTGCAACTAACTGGCCTGGGTAAATCCCTCCCATTGACCTGCCAACAGCAACCAAAGCTCAACTACGAGAGGAGACTGTACACAATCTACACAAAGGGTGCACCTTGAGCTTGGGTGATAGGGGTGGCTGTGCCACTGGACCCTACAGGACACCTACTACATTAGGCCACACTACCAAGACACAGAGTCAAAGCAGCTCTGCCTAATATATAGAAACAACCATAGGGAGGCTGCCAAAATGAGGAGACAAAGAAACATGGCCCAAATGAAAGAACAGATTAAAACTCTAAAAAAAAGTGCTAAACCAAATGGAGATAAGCAATCTATCACATGCAGAATTCAAAACACTATTCATAAGGATGCTCAAGGAACTTAGTGAGGAACTCTGCAGCATAAAAGATACCCAGTCAGAAACAAAGGGCACACTAGCTGAAATAAAGAACAGTAGAGTGGATAAAGCCGAGAATCAAATCAATGCTGTGGAACATAAGGAACCAAAAAACTACCAATCAGAACAAGAAGAAAAGAGAATCCCAAAATAATGAGGATAGTGTAAGCAGCCTGTGGGACAACTTCACAAGGCTCAACATTCTCATCATGGGGGTGTCAGAAAGAGAAGAGAAAGAACAGGAAATTGGAAATCTATCTGAAAAAATAGTGAAAGACAACTTCCCTAATTTGGTGAAGGAAATAGACATGCAAGTCCAGGAAGCACAGAAAGTCCCAAACAAGGTGAATGCAAAGAGGCCCACTCCAAGACACATGATTTTAAAAGGTCAAAGGTTAAAGATAAAGAGAATGCTAAAAGCTGCAAGACAAAAGAACTTAGTTACCACAGGATAGTTCCCATAAGTCTTTCAGCTGATTTTCTCAAAAGAAACTTTGCAGGCTGGAAGGGATTGGGAAGATGTATTCAAAGTCAAGAAAGAGAATTAATGGGATTTATGGGGACCTACACCCAAGATTGCTCTACCCAGCAAAGCTATCACTTAAAATTGAAGGGCAGATAAAGAGTTTCCCACACAAGAGAAAATTAAAGGATTTCATCATTGCTAAACATGAAATGTTAAAGGAACTTACTTAAGAAAAAGAAGAAGATCAAAACTATGAACAATAAAATGGCAAAAAACAGATATCTAGCAAAAATTGAATCTAAAAAACAAACTAAGCAAATAAGAAAAGAGAATCATAGTTACAGAGAGCATTTTGATGGTTGTCAGATGGAAGGGGAGTGTGGGGGGATGGGTGATAAAGGTGAGGGGATTAAGAAGCACAAATAGGTAGTTGAAGAGTAACCATGGGGTTGTAAAGTACAGCACAAGAAACAGAGTAATAAAAAAACCAATACTTGTGACCCATGGTCATGAACCATGGTAGTGGGATTGCCTGAGGGAGTAGGGGATGCTGCATGGAGAGGAGCATGGGGGGAGAAATCAGGACAATTGTAATAACATAATCAATAAAATATAATTAAAAAAAGAAAGGAAGTTACCCAGAAATCTCACATTAGACTCAAAAGAGGAATATATTATGGTATTTAAGGTTATAGTGGCTTGACATGGTTAAATAGACATACTTTAGTTTCCTGGAGCATGTTTCCAAAATATTGGTAAAAATGGTGATGGTGATGAAGATGGTAGTTATTTATTAAGGGCTTGTTCTATAATAGGCATTATAGTTAGAGGTTTATACACAGTGTCTCTTTTAGTCCCTAAAGACTATGGTGCTATGAGATTAGAACTACTATTTCTTCCAGTTTACAGAAGAGGAAAGTGAGGCTCAGAGATATTTAGTCAATTGTCCAACTTCACACCATTTGTGAATGGCTGAGCTGGCCAATATGACACAGCCAGTGTTTTGTCACTATATTATTCTGCTGTACATTTGAGAGTCGGCCAAATTGTATGATGCTCATAATCTACTACCATTTTTTTCTGATTTGTGTTAGAATTGAGTAACATTATTAGAAGACATTGTTGAAATATTTAGGCAATTTTTACAACTGTATGGTAGGAATTAGATCCTGGGTATTGAGAAACTGTATGGTTAGGTGGTGCTGAGTACCAAGATTTTTCTGGATTGCATTTTAGAAAGAAAAGGGGAAAAGTAAGTCTTCCTAAAAGGAAAGAGCAGTGGACATGGATCCCAACTTACCAGCCATGCAAGTCACTTAATCTTCCTCAGGTCAGTTGTACAAAATTTGAGATGGGCTCATAGTTTCCATAATAATTTCAAAGGAGGGGTAAGTGATAAGATGGATGTGAGACTATCCAGCACAGTACCAGGAGGATCATTAAATGTTCAGTTCCAAGAAGTTCCTGGCAAAGTTGGAGCACTTTTCAAAAGACTGGATTTTGGCAAAAGGATTTGAGGAAGGGGAAAATAGTTCAATGAAATTAAACCCCAGAATCTTTGAAAGGGTTTTCTGGTAGTTCTTAAATGAAAGCAATGGGGGTGGGGGGGTGGAAAACCCACTAGAAAATGTGAGTGCTGTGAGTAGTAAGTAAAATCAAATTCAAATTTGACCATAAAAAGGTAAACATGATTTCATGTCTACCTCACAGTTGTTACTGTGAACTAGCAGACGGCAGTCAGACAGGGATATGGCTGGGTAAGAGTATCGCTTGTGTTAAAGAAATAGATCTGACAGCAGGGCCAGGGGAGTAGAAAGCACATGCATAGTTTCATTTCAACTGAAAGAGAAAAGCATGAGAAAAATACTTAACTTATGATTGTCAGTTTTGAGTCTCTGAAGATAGATGAGGTGAAAAAGGAACAGTATAATTATGTTAAATTCTAATCCAAAAGGAAGAACTGATTTGTATACTGAAGCTACATCATAAATTTGGCATCTTGGTATTCATATTGGCCAAAGAAAGAAATGCTGAAATTGGAAATCATCTTTCAACAGTCAGATTATAGAATAGAGAAAATGTGAGAGTGATATTATGAATAGGGATCAATAAAAGCAAATATTATTGGAAAAATTATTGGAAATATTATTGGAAATATATGATTGAGGTTTGCAATAATAAAGTTCTGCTTTACAACTGAAAGTGATCACTCTTACAGGTACAAATTTGAAAAGACTTCTAAAATGAAAAATCTAATATGGAAAGTAGTAGTTAATTCCTGGACAGGAGGCTGATGACATAAGCTTAGATTTGCTTTTTCATTAACTAAGGCTAGTGTTCAATCAGTAGTGTAAACTCCAGTTCACACCTGGCATCTGCTCAGATTGTTCAGTGTCTGTGCTGTGCCACTTAATGTTTTGAATGTTAGAAACTGATATTTATATGACATTGATCATGTGCTTGGGTCAGTAATATACCCTGGGGTAATACTAGTATACCTGCTTTCACAGAGCTTACCTTCTAGTCAAAGGAGACAAAAAAAAAATAATAATTATTGCAGGGAGTATAATAAGAGATACAAAAACAATAAATGAAACAGGATTGAGGCAGAGTAACAAGGGTGGCAGAAAAAGAAGGATTCTATGATTTCCAGCAGTGAATGGAAGCCCCTGAGGAAGGGATATGAAGTTGAGATGAGAATAAGAAAGAGCCAGCTGTGTGAAGACTGGTAGAAGAATAAGAAATGCACAAGATTTGAAGAAGAGTTTTATGGTTATCATTCTGTCATGAACTGAGATTTCAAAATCATGAGACAGGTAGTAAAAATGGTCTTTAAAATAGGTGAAGTAAAACAAAATCACGACAAACATATAAAATATATTTACGTATACATAAATATATAATATACAAATATATATATAAATGTGGAGAGGAGCCAGAGTAGCCAACATAACAGATAATGGTGAATATTTAAGTATACGTACTTCTATGCTGCTATTTTTTTGTAGTGTTTTTATCCAGGAGAGCAGTATTTGAACTAGAAAGAACAAAGCAGACTTGTTCTGGAGATCCCAAGAAGTTTGGAAGATTTAAAGGCTCACCTGGATACTTTTAAAATGAGTTCATTATCAATCCACACACTCTTTCACGTCTAAGCATTCTCCTTCGTGATTGAAGAGCTGCCGTGAACAAACTTGAAGGAGAATGTGACAGGTGCCTGAAGCCCAGAAATGAGCAAATGGCTGCTTTCAAAAGACAGGTCAAGATAAGAGTTAGGGGACCGGGGGTAGGGGAAGAGGTTAGCACAGATAAATTCCGGAAATTATAGTGGGATGACTTTGACATCCATTTCCAGCATAATTTTGTGCTTGGATATTGAACCAATTATTTTTGAGCTGTTACTGAGGCACGATGGTTACCACTAGGAGCCAGCCTGGGTTCAGTAAGAATTTCTCATGCCAAACTAACCTAATATAATTTCCAGACCAAAAAGTAAGGTAGGCATCAACAAGTCTAGATTTGAGAAAGGCATACATGAGGAAAAAGTGTGGTTCAATAACTTTCTTTTTAAAATTAACATTTTGTAAAATTCTATCAGTTTCAAAAAGGTACATACTACATTAAAAATGGCAAAGATACAATGGTAACATGGCATAGAATTTCATTATTAATAGTTCTCTCTTTTTAGAAATTTACATTCCAAGTGAAATGCACAAGGTAAATGGCATACATAAAGTGTTTTTAGTAAATGGAAAGTCCATTTTTTTTTGTTTTTAATAAACTAAAAAGTTCCAAATCTGCCTTTGGAGAGTATATGATGGGATAAATTTATTTATAATGAATATATGCTTATATTTACATCTGGTAAAACAATATGTGACCTTATGAAACACTGAGTTTATTCATTCTTTGAAACATACTGACAAGATATTTAGATAAAAAATATACTTCGATCTATTATAAATAAAATTATTTACAGGAATACAGCCTGTTAAATGTGCCAGTGAGCTATAAGTTGCACATACGATTTACGAGTGAGGTCCCTTGGTAAGACTTTTAAATTCCTTTTTATTTTGAAATAATCTTGTACTTAAAAGAATGTCCACAAAATAATACAAGAAACTTTTTTCCTGAGAATCATTTGAGAGTAAGTTGTTGACATAATGGCCCATGATCCCATAATGTTCTGGGTAAACAAGGAAGGGCATTCTCTCCTGTAAGGACAGTATAACCATCATAATTAAAATTTAACAGAGCTATGGTGTGATGGATCAGTTACAGAATAATGCCAGAAAATATTTTCTTTGATACTCCATGTTACAAATACTGCATTACCTTTATTATTATTACTTATTTATAACTTGGTATTATTATTATTACTACCAATTATAGTTTTATAACTATTTTGGTATATATAAATATTATCATATATTTGATACATAGAAATATTTATGAAAAGTTTACAAAACTATATGTAACCTTTTATCATATTCTTATAAACATATTATATTTCAAAAGTCTTTCTCTTTTATTAAATTCATGTGGCCTACAAAGAGAATGTAATTAAATGAACATTTATTGTTTAAATTATACTGCCATTTACAAAATATTGCTAACAGATGCATGATTTTGCTAACAATATTAGACATATTGTTCACATTTAAACATATAAAGCAGTTTTATTTGTATTACGCAATAATAATGTGATCCATAATTAAATATATATATATTTTAATAATTTTATCATTTTTGTCCATGGCATATGGTTATTCATAAAGTTTGTAAAAATTTACCAAATGAAGTTAAACAGAATTGCTATCCTATTAATAGGATTATTTTAAGTAACAAAATATTCAGTGGAAGGAATGTACCATATGAGACCAATTTATATTCCTACAAATTAGCATGGGAGTAGTCATTTCTCTAGTAACCCTCTAATACTGTAACACTTTTAAATCTTGCCAAATGTGGGCACAAAATAAAATAGTTGTTTTTATTTGAATTTGTACCTCTTTATTTTTAGTGGGGTTTGATAGCTTTCATACGCTTATTGGTCATTTTAGCTTATTTTTATTCTATGAATTGCTGGCTCATTTACCTTACCCATTTCTGTCACACTTTAAATATTTTTATTTTGTACAATAGTTACTAAAGTTACAAAATTACATTCTGGAAATGCATTCTGCATAGGTTATACATTAAGTGACGTGAGGGCTGGGGTTACGAATGCAATACTCCAGGAGCGTGGTGGAGACAGATGAAAGCGCAACGGCCACGAGATGATGGAGAATGACGGGAGATGGGGGAGCGTCAGGGAGCCTCAGGGCGCATCCTCTCCACTTGCCTAAACATGGGAAAATACCCCTTCCCAAGTAGCACACATCCTGGTATCAATAATTTCATGTCACGAGGAATGTATTAAAAAGTACAAGAAGAAACTTTCGTCTACAAGGGTTTAGGCATACATTAAAGCATCAGATTGTATACTTTAAAGATCCAGTTTTATTTGTAATAGCAAGAAAATCAGAAACAGCCCAAATGTCCCTTAACAGATGAATAGTGGTATAGCCATACAACAGAATATTGCTCGACAATAAAAAAAAATAATGAACTATTCACATAAATAACATTTATAAATCTTAAAATACTGATGTATGATGATGAATACCAGAATTTAAAAAAGCAAACACTTATGATTTTAATTAGATAAAAATTCAGAAAGTAGCAACCAATTTGCTGCCAAACAAAGGAAAACAAGGTAGGGTGGAGCACCCATGCGAGCAGGGAGAGATTATAAAAGAGGGCATGGTAAATACAGGTGTGATGGCTGTGTTCATTAGGATGATTATGATGGTTTCATGAGCTTATATGTATGTAAGAACTAATCTATTGTACACGGTAAATGTGTACAATTTAGAGCATGTCAGATATAGCTCAATAAAACTTTTAAAAATGGTTCAATAAAAGTTCGGATCTACTTTTTTAAGAACCCAGGTCTGGCAACGCTGTATGGGCTTGACCATCTCTGCCTTCTTGCCTAGGGAAAGGCAGCCCTCCATTAGTGGCCAGCAGTATCGTCAAGCAATAAGGAACATTTCTATCGAAGTCAACAAAAATTCCAGCTGGGCAGTAAAAGCCACATCCTTGGACTACGGGATTTCCCCTTTTGTGTTTTCATTTTCTTGACTTTGCAGTAATGGCCTTGAGGTGAACAGTTCAGAGGCTGCAGGAGGAAACAAACCCTCATTTGCTCCAGCAATGACCTCAGCTCTAAGGAGAACGCTGGCACGAAGGGCGCACACTCATCTCATGCAGCCATGGATAGTCACTGGGACTTCTGTGGAAGCACTTTCAGAAGAGGCACAGTCTCTCTAGTGAGATGCTGTCTCCTCCAGACCCTATTAATCACACTCAGTGTTTCTGTTCCAACTGTGGTTTCAGCCTGGCCCCAGCAATCTTACCACAAGTGACACCAGCAAATGAATTCTGGACATCAGGGCCCATGGTTGTACCTGGAGACTAGCTTTTCCTCAGTGGTGCTGGGAGCGGTGTGACCCCCCTGGGGAAAGGGAAGACCAGTTCTTTTCTCCTAGGCACCGGAGATCATCACAACAACTCTTTCCTTCTCAGGGGGACCTCTGCACCCAGAGGTCCCATTCCAAAATAATACTGGAATCCAAGCCACAAAATAACACCACAAACTGCTGTAATGTTTCCTAGATGGGCTTTGTCAGCATTACAAATTAGACCAAACCTGGAAGAAGTAAAATCCTTTGCAAGTTGCCAGCAATATCCAGACTAGGTATTCTTGGTCAAAATTGGGTTCAAGACCTTGCTCCAATTACTCAGAGAGGAGGGAATGAGACTGTCCCCCCATCCCTCCATGAACTTAGACTACTCATGATTTTTCTCCAGGGAATGTGAGGGAAAAAAGAAACACCTGCCCTCCTTTGCTACACTGGGGTGACTAATACACATGGCAGGGACCCACCAGGTGGCAGAAGTGAAAAGGCTTATGCCCCAGCAACCGGCAGTGACAAAGATCTGGCAAGGGCCTCGTTCGGGACTGGTTAAAAAGTACAGTGCTGTTCACTAAAGCTTTCCACACTTCTAGCACTTGTGGGAAATCTCCCACTGTGCATGTTCTGATACATGGGTTCAATTCCGGTAGATGGTTCCATCACAGAGTTACTCCTTCATTGCTCGTACACTAACCCACGTCTCATTACCTGGGCCCCTTTCTTCAATCGGACCCGCCCAAAGTCCCTTCTGGGCTGATGGACATCCACATGAAAAAAAAAAATACTAATTTAGACACAGACTTTACAGTAACCTTCACAAAAATTAACTCAGAATGGATCAGAGACCTAAAAGCAAAATGCAAAACTATACAATTCCTGAAATATAATATAGGAGAAAATCCAAATGACCTTGGGTTTTTCAATGACTTTATATAGCCAATGCCAAAGGCACAATCTGTGAAAGAATTGATAGGCCGGACCTCATTAAAATCAAAACTTTTTTCTGTATGAAAGACACTTTCAAGAGAATGAGATCATAAGCCACAGACTGGGAGAAACTATTTGCCAAAGACACATCTGCTTAAGGACTGTCATCATCCAAAACTGATAAAGAACTCAAAACTCAACAATGAGGAAAAGAACAACCCAAGTTAAAAATGGTCCAAAAATCTTCATAGACACTTCACTTACAAAGTTACATAGGTGTCAAATAAACATATAAAAATTTTCTCTACATCGCGTATCATTAGAGAAACACAAATTAAAACAACAACGGGATACTACTGCACACCTGTTGGAAAGGCCCAAATCCAGATCCCTGACAACAGCAAACGCTGCTGAACCCGAGGCCACAGAAACTCTCACTCAGTGCTGGTGGGAAAGCGAAACGGGGCAGCTGCTTTGGAAGACAGTGTGGTGCTTTCTCATAAAACGAAACATACTCTTACCGTAGGATCCAACAATCATGCTCCTTGGTACTTACCCAAAGGAGCTGAAAATATTTTCACACAAAAACCTGCACCCTCAAGAAAACATAAACTCCCTAATGATAGGAACTATGTAATAATCTGTTATATCCTAGCTCTTCACACATGGCCTGGTAGCTAGTTTGTAATTTAAAAATAACCGAAACATTTATTGGAAGATTAAGAGGTCCTAGTTAGCTTATAATTTTAGAGAAGATTTAATTATATCATTATCTTTCAGTTTCATAGTATTGAGTACACAATAGTGGACTACCTTGGGGCAATATTTTAAAACTTTATCTTGACAGAGAAAATAGACTAAGCAATTATAGATTTTGAGTTAAAATATACTATTTGAATACAGTCTATTGGTGTAAGAAATTTGCATTATAAAAATTCCACATAAAATCCTCAATCCTACACACAAAATGCTTCCTTTGGACACACACACACTTTAAACATTAGCAGATACAGGGTATAGCTGCTGACACCTTGAAAGGGTGTTTAGATGTAGGGAAGATTCCTCAAGGAGATATTTGTGTTGCCAAGTAATGATTATTGGTAGTGTGTCAGAAATGTAAGGAATCTGAGAAATTAAAACTACAGCTTGGTCAAATTTATGTTAGCATGCTGACCTGAGAGTTTTTAAATACTCTAATGGAGGTGGTACTGGTCAAGAAAAAAAATAACCTTGCCTAGTAACTTAAAACAAAATCATGTCCTCTGGATATTTTATTTTTCACTGCATTTCTTAGGCAAATTGACTTTAATTTTTAGAACAGTTTTAGGTTTATAGAGAAATTGAACAGAAAATGCAGAGCTCCCATGTACCCTCCCCTCCCCCAACTTGTCAGCCCCAGCCCCAACCCTGTGCATTTCCCTAATTATTATCTTGCATTAGTGTGATGCGTTTGTTACAGTGGGTGGTCCAAATATCAATACATTATTATTAACTAAGGCCATGGTTTGCACTGGGCTCATTCTTTGTGTTGAGCAATTCTGTGTGTTTTGACAAATGCAGGTCGTACATCCACCATTACAGTATCGTACAGAATAGTTTTGCTGTCCTAAAAATCATCTGTGTCCCACCTATTCCTTCCCCTTTCCTTCCACCCAAACCCTGGGAACCACTGATCTTTTTATTGTCTCTGGAGTTCAGCATTTTTTTTTGAATGTCATATATTTGGGATTATATAGTACATAGCCTTTTCAGACTTGGTCCTTTCACCAAGCAATATACATTAACACCTTTCAATGAATGCTTTCAATGGACAAAGCATTGAGCTAGACAATAGAGATTCATCCCTAATAATTGGCTTATGAGCTAATAGGATGAGCAAATAGGTAAATAAGTAAATTGCAATAGATGGGTAAGTATAGGAGTCACGAAAAATACATCAAAGTAGCACAACAGAAAACAAGCATCTATAGATGAGAGTAAATGCAGAACAGATCAGTTAAGCTTCCCAAAGCAAATGACTTCTAAGCTGGGTTCTGAGAGATAGGTAAGGTTTCTGCCTAAACAATGAAATTGTTATTTCCTACTTTTTAAATTTTATTTTGACAGTTTCAGGGGCGATTTACACTACATACACTTCACATATACACACATATATAGCCACTTGAAAACAACCTCCCTTCCTTATATCCTCAATATAATCGAGGATTATACTGACAGCAAACCTGGGCGTGGGACAAATAGAGATAAGTGAGTACAATTTAAAAGACTTGCTTGAATATGCAAATAATGAATGATTGACCCAATCTGCTTGTACTTTGTCTTGTTTTTCTGTCTCTAGTAATAAATTTGTGACCAATATGATTAGAATTAAGGGCATTGTCAGAGACTGTAAAAGAAATTCATCTGTCACACACTAAAACTAAACATGTGATCTTCACTTG
Source organism: Anoura caudifer (assembly GCA_004027475.1). NCBI lineage: Eukaryota > Metazoa > Chordata > Mammalia > Chiroptera > Phyllostomidae > Anoura > Anoura caudifer. The sequence continues at coordinate 10,998 of PVKU01013665.1, forward strand.
CATGTGAGAATAAACTGTCAAAATGGTTCAATGGTTGTGGTTCAAACACAAAAATATGCACGTATATGCAGAATACATGTTCGGCAATAATGCTGGTTTTTCCTTTAAGCAAATTTATACTCCAATAAAATAAATCCATTAAAGTAATTATAGCTCATTTAAGGTTTTGTGACTCCCATGCCCCATAAGTATGTCTTAGGTATCTGTAATTATGAATGTGAGTTGGATAGAAACAATCATCATTTCTTGGATGAAAGCATAAATACAAGGTTTATAATCCAAAGAATGAAAGATGTGAAACTGAATATCACACTGAAATATTTTTTAAAAAATTATTTTGATATTTTCTCTAATTCCTTATTCATGCTTTCTAATTTAGACCATATAGTCTGGATCAGCGCAAATAACTGAAAATATGAGGAGGGGGTCTTATCATCAATGTATTTGGGTAATTGAAGAAATAACATTTTGTGTTATTGTACACAGTAATCTCACAAAGAAATTTGCAACAATGGGCATAGCTTTATTTTTGCATTTTTAATAGAATTTATTGGGATGACATTGGTTAGTAAAATTATATAAGTTTCAGGTGTGCAGTTCTATAATACATCATCTGTATATTTTATTGTGTGTTCACCATCCCAAGACAAGACTCCATCATCACCATTTATCCCCCTCTACCCTCCTCTACCTCCTCCCACCCCCTTTCCCTGTGGTAATCGCCCTACTGTTGCCCATATGAGGTTTTTTTTCCTTAATCCCTTCACCTTTTTCATCCAAACCTGCAATCCTTTCCCCTGTGATGGCTGTCGGTCTGTTCTGTTTCTATTTTGTTTGTTTGTTAATTTTGTTCATTAGATTAGACTCCACATGTAAGTGAAAGCATATGGTATTTGTCTTTCTCTGACTGGCATAATGCTCTCCAGGTCCATCCATGCTGTTGCAGAGGGTAAGATTTCTTTCTCTTTTACAGCTGTGTAGTATTCCATTGTGTAAATGTACCAGTATTTTTTTATCTACTCATCTACTGATGGGCACTTGGGCTGCTTCCAAATCTTGGCTATTGTGAATAATGCTACAGTGAACATAGGGGTGCATATATTCTTTTGATTTAGTGTTTTGGGTTTCTTCAGATATATTCCCAGAAGCGGAATTGCTGGGTCATAAGACTGTTTTACTTTTAATTGTTTGAGGTAACTCCATGCCACTTTTCACAGTCTGCATTCCCATCACCTATGCACAAGGATTCCCTTTTCTCCACATCCTTGCCATCACTTTTTGTTTATTGATTTATTGATAGTAACTATTCGGTGAGGTGATATTTCATTGGGTTTTAATTTGCATTTCTCTGATGATTAGTGGCATTGAGCGTCTTTTCATATGTCTATTGGCCATCTCTCTGTCCTCTTTGGAGAAGTGTCTTTTTATGTCCCTTGCCCATTTTGTAAGTGAATTGTTTGTTTGTTGGTTGGTGTTGAGTTGTATAAGTTCTTTATAAATTTTGGATATTGATCCCTTATTAGATGTATCGTTGGCAAATATGTTCCCTCATTCAGTAGGTTGTCTTTTCAATTTGTTGATTTTTTTTGTAGACTCTATTCTGTTTATATTTGCTCTGATCTTTATTCTTTCCTCACTTTGGACTGTTTTTCTTTTTCTAGTTCCTTTAGGTGTAATGTGAGATTGTTTATTTGAGATTTTTCTTGTTTCTTGAAGTAGACTCATAATTCCATGAATTTCCCTCGTAGGACTGCTTTTGTCATGTCCCATAGATTTTGGGATGTTGTGTTATTTTCATTTGTTTCAAGGTATCTTTTGATTTCTTCCTTGATCTCATGGTTAACCCATTTATTGTTTAGTAATGTTATTTAGCTTCCATGTCTTTTTGTATTTTTCAGGTTTTTTTCCTTGTGATTGATTTCTAGTTCATACCATTATGGACAACGAAGATACTCGATATGATATCAATCTCACATTTACTGAGATTTGTTTTATGTTCTAACATGTGGTCTATCCTAGGTAATACTCTATGGGCACATGAAAAGAGTGTGTATTCTGCTGCCTAGGGAGAAATACTCTGAAGATATCAGTTAAATCCATGTTATCTAGTTTGTCATTTCAGGCTGCTGTTTCCTTGTTGATTTTCTGTCTGGAAGGTCTATCCACTAATGTCAATGAGGTAGTAAAATCCTCCACTGTGGCTGTGTTACTGTCACTGTCTCCCTCGCTGTCCACCAAGATTTGCTCTGCATGTGTGGGTGCTCCAGTCGTGGGCACACGGTTCTGCCAGGGTTCTGCCCTCTGGTTGGATTGCTCCCTTCATTGTTATGTCCCCTTTGTCTGTTACTATAGCCTTTGTTTCAAAGTCTATTTTGTCAGCTGTGACTATTGCTACCCCAGCTTTTCTTCCCCTTCCATTTGCATAAAGTATCTTTTCCCATCCCTTTACTTTTAATCTATGTATATCTTTGTTCTGAGGTGGGTGTCTTGTAGACAACATATATATGGGTCTGTGCATGGCTTTCACCGGCTATTTGCCTCACATCTTCTGAAAGACTCAACCTTTAGTCACAGTTTAAATTAAAAAGAAAATACAAAGTGTCTCAAGTCATTTCCTGTATTTAAAACACTTGGCAAAAATATGTTGCAGAGTTTTTAAAACTGATGTGTTCAATTTTGGCAGCTTCTTTTGTCCTCAGGGTACTTTGTAACATCTGCTATTCCATAGAACATATGCTAATCACGAGAGACCTTGTTTTATTATTGTTTTTTCAAATGCTTAAATATATGTGAAAATAAAACACACAAGACTTTCAGGGTGAATGATACTATAAAATTATTCTTGGGTAAAGTACAGAAAAATGCATTTTTCACCTTATTTAATCTAAAGCATATGAATAAAACACAGAATAATTTTTTTCCAATGCAAAGACCTTAATGAATAAATACATTCCCTGAACTGCATCACTGAAGACGGTTTTGCGATGACCTTGAAGGGTAGCATAGTGTGCCATCCCAAAATACACCCCTTTGGCATAAAGAATTTTTTTTTTTGAGCTCAAGACAATTAAGTGGAAGTAAGAAAAGCTCTCGGTAAGCCCACTATCTGCCTGCCAGCAGGACACACATTTGTAAAGATGCCCCCTCTCCTCTCTCTCAGGAAGAACAACAGTTAATCACTGAAGGCGACTCCAGACCCTTTTCAGTCCAGAGGTTGCATCACATAAAAACAAACTTTGCTAAAACTAGCCCTTGTCTACCACAGTTTTCCCATATATCTGCCTTTCCACAATTTGCTGCCTCTAGAGGCTTGACGTTTTTTTTCTTTTGTCTTGTCACTTCTCTGCAAAATTATTTTTCTTTCGTTAAGACGCCATCTAAACCCACATCCTAATCATTCCTGAGTCACTCACCACTCGGTGCTTCCTGTGTATGTGTAGTGTTCATGTCAATGAGCTTCTGCTCATTAACTTGTTTTTTTGTTTAATTTACAGGGCCCCAGCCAACGGACCTAAAATGATTAGAAGAAAAAGGAAGCTTTTCTCTCCCTATAACCTTAACTCCCATTGACATGCCTAGAGTAACAGTTCTTGTTAAATGTCTTTGTAGACTTGGGCATTTCTTGGTAATTCTGGCTGGGAAAAAAATTAACTCTATAAGGCACAGAAATGCAGAGTGAGCTCTTGTGCCGCTGTTTCTGTGATTACAGGACAAGTAGCTGTTCTAGTCTTACTGAGCTCTCTGGTGAAGAGAAATTATGAGCCACTCAGTTGCTAACCAAAATATCAGGAACTCAAATAGAAGGTCACAAATTAAGTATTCTGTGAACTGGGTGTATGGATAAGTTGAGCTTAAGTCCTCTGTTTACCATTCATATAATATTTTTCATTCTTATGGGAGAGGGAATACATCAATGCATTTATGTGCCCAGCTCTTAGGTATGTTATGCCAAAGGTTTTCATCATCTTTCATTATAAGATATCCACATGTATGCATTAAGGAAAGATACATATATTTGTAGATTCCTGTGATTAAAGTTCTTTTGTTCAGGGATCACACTAGCTCATTCTATCTTTCCCTAAAATATTTAGGGAGAGATTTGTCCCTCTTTTTAAGGAGTCACTCAGGACTTTGCTCCATACAATAGCTCATTGGATTAAGCCGTAAGGAGGCTGATGGTAGTTTTCTTTTCATCAATTTTACATTTGCACCTCTGTCTCCTCAGAAGGTAGTAAAAGTTCTGAACATCCATTTTTCTGGAGGAGAGAGACTGGAAATCCAAAGTGGTTACCCTGAAGGGTGTCCCACCATAGCCTTCCAAAGTGTCCGTCCACTCTTCCAACCTGAGCTGCCTTGGGATGTAGGGCTCCCCAGACACCCAGATTTTCTACCTGTAAATAAAAGCACTATGGATAAAATATAAATATTTATAGAGCATTAAGTTCATGGATGTGTAATGAGAAATTGATAGGCATATAAAACGAATTGCCGAGTTTTTAAAAAAAATCTCATGAAAGTACTATCTTCAGGTTAAAAGAATGAGAATATTGTCTAATTCAGAGAGGGGAGCGTCTCCTGATATTGTACATCTTCTAATTAGTAAAAACTATGTTTCTTGAACTCAATCAAGCAGAGAAAGGAAAAAAACACACATCTATTGGATTTCTTCCCTTATTCTGATGCTAATTATCCAAAAAAAAAAAAAAAGATGCAAATTCTGACCTTGGCACTAAGCTATAAGGAAGAGTATTTAACAGTAGCTTATTGTATTAGTCCTGTAGCATTGCCATAGCAAACCACCACAAACCAGGTGGCTTTAACATACCCCAAATCTATTATCTCACAGTTCCAGAGGCTAGAAGTATGAAATTGAGTCATCAGAAAGGCCTTGCTCCCTCTGAAACTTAGAGGGGACAATTTCCTTGCCTCTTCTGAGCTTTTGGTGGTTTGCTAGCGAACTTTGGTGTTCCTTGGCTTATAGCTGCCTAAGTCCAATCTCTTTGTGGTCGCATTGAATTCTCCCTCTGTGTCTCTGTCTTCATATGACCATCTTCTTAAAAGGACATCAGTCATATTGGATTAGGAGGTCACCCTATTCCAGTATGACTTCATCTAAACCTGACTAATTACATTTGCAATGACCCTACTTTCAAATAAGATCACATTTGGAGGCACTGAGAGGATCGTTAACATTTTGGGGGTGAGTGGGTGGAGGTACAATTCAACTCATAACACAATTTATTTTTTGTCAATTATACATTACATAGCCATGAGTTGTTCTGAAAAGCAGAGCTACATTTACCTTGGTAATACTCACTTAGCAAATCTGAGCAGGCAAAGTCTGAGGACAAAAGGTGAGACGCCTCCTGTCTTTATGAAGGTTAGAATCCAGCTGGGCAAACAGACCATTTACAACTGTTGCACGTAAAATGATGAATCCCATAACGGCAATGGGCACAAGTGCGGTGAGAGCAGCTGATGGACTGACAAACTTTTCTTGGCTTGAAGTGATTTTTATTTTTTTATACATTGAATGTTTTCTCAGTTTTCTACAATGAGCATTAATTAGTTCATGAAGACATTATGGCCAAGAAATAGACAAAGGAATATGGTTCATGGCATGTAAGACATATGCACTAATTAAGTGACCCACTACTGTGGAGGAAGAGATTATATAGAGATTGTTTTCTGTACAAAACCTTCATTTATTCACCTATTTATTTATTAATTCAAAAATACCTACTGAGTACCTGCCAAGCACTATTTCAGGTGCTGAAGGTATAATGTTGAATAAGGTAGATTACATTCTTGCTTTGAATACATGTATGGTTTGGTGGGGAAATAGAGCCCCCAAAAGTGAGAAAGAAATAAGTTATATCAGCACAATTTGTAATGAAGACTGCACATTGGTGGTAGGAAGACAGGAAAAGTCTCCAGTAAGAGAGAATAGTAAAGTTCTAAATCCTGAAGGATGAGAAGGTGCTGCCCACTCAAAGAGCAGGATGGTTTTGAGTGGGCCGTTTGTTTTGAGGGGACTAGTGATGGACAAGTACAACAACTTCCAAAAGCCTTTACCTGTGTCAGGTGTAGGCAAAGGAAATAAAAAGGGAACATTAGAGAAGCAAACAAATTAAAGATATTAAGAAAAGACGAAGAGAGAAAGGACAGTAAGTTGTCAGTAACGGTGAATCCAAAGAGTGTCCAAAAGTTGAGAAAAGTGCTAGGAAAATATCAAGTACTTTGTCTATACTTACATATAAATGTGTATTAACTTTTAAATGTGTATACTTTTTGCTTCAGCAATTCTACTTCTATATATTTATCTAAATAATTGTTTTGTATTGTGTGCAAATACATCTGTACAAAGAGATAATTTTCAGTGTTGTTTTATAATAAAAATAGAAGTAACATACATACCCATCAATAGAAAACTGGCTTCAAAGACTTTCACGTAGCCACACAGTGGAAGAGTATGCAACATTAAGTGCATTATAAAATAGAATGTTTCAACTTGCTGGTCTCAAAATTCTTTTAGCCTCTTACAAATTATAGGAAACTCCAAAGAACTTTGATTTTTGTGAGTTATATCTATCTAGTCCATCAATTTTATTGGCCAATGTTCAACAGTGGGACCCAGGTCACCAAGCACAGAGTAATGGCTTCTTAGATTTGCAGATAAACACGAAAACATACTAACATATGCATTCTAGAATAAGGAAGGAGATTAGTACAAGGGTTAAAAAATTCTTCCTACACAACTTAACACCAAAAGTTGACTTTTGAGAATTCCAAGCAGACTGTATGCATTAAGTTGCTTCAAAACCTCAAAATCAAAATGTAAAATAAAATACTATGTTTTCTTTTAGATTTGATCAAGATAGCTCTGAAGAATTTATAAGTGTCTAAATAAGAACCTATTTCAGAATAAGGATAAATTGTAATGAACTTCCTGTTTCTGCTTCTTTATTGTGGTATCCTTGTTTCTTGTTTAGCAATAGCCTAAATAGGCTTTGCCAGATGCTCAGAAAATGGTTTCATGGGTGTAACAACAGGCTAAACAGGAATGCAGAGCAAAGAACTACAACAGGCCCTGCTGGTTTGTTACAAGTGGCCCTGTTTAATGTGAGAGGCCTTCTCATCAGGAAACATGCACCTCCAAGCCAATCAACCAGCTACAGTGTCAACCTGCTTCCAACTCACTCCTCTACCTGGCAGGATTTAATCCAATAGTTTTAGTGCTATAAGGAAACCATCATCCATCATCCTAATGCAATCATCTTGTAAGATTCCTTGTCCAATGCTTGATGCCTTGGGTAGCATCCCTCAGTATCATTGTCCAGGCTTCCTTTAACACCTTCAGTAATGTACCTAGCCAGGCAACTTCTTCCTTTGTTGAACAAACTCTTATAAAGAGGTTTGTTTTATTGAATGTCATAGTATTTCCTAAATAGAAAAGGATCTATTTCGTTCTTAAATTCTATCTCCTGGGATAACATAGAATAACTTTGCTTCCTCTTCTTCATGTTATTCTTTCAAATACTTAGAAGCAACCATGATATTTTGCCTAAATATTCATTCTTGTTTTCATCACAAATATTTACAGTTTGTTCATCAGAAGGTTTCAAGTCTCTTTACAATCCTCACCGTATTTCTCTGGTCATATTTTGAATTAAATAGTTTCCCAGATCTGAGCGCAAAATTTTAATAATATGTGCACTTTATCTAAGAATGAGTAGTCCCATCAAATTTACATTTCTATGGTGTTTATAGTTAAGTACAAGCTTCAAGTATTTTTCAAATATGTTGTTATCTTACCTCTTTGTATTGTACCCTTTTTAGTGCTTTTTACTCAATATTTGTATTTGTTCCTAGTTCTGTGAAATCTAACACTTGATACAATAGCACAACTCAAGGATACTTTTGGATCTCAGATTTTTCATACAAACACTTATTTATCTTGTTGCACAGGAATTTGTTTTTCCTTTGTATTTGAAAACGGTGCTGAAGGAACACTCCATCCATTTGGCACAGGTAAAGTTGTGCTGTAGGCTTGCGGCTGGTGCCCATTCTGATTTCTTAATGCCTACGACATCCCTGTTTATAAATATTCTGAATGTCACCCATACAGCTTTTAGGTAGATGCCAAAGGGATTGAACATAGTGAGGGACAGGTTTATTATAAAACATCAGAATAATACCCATATGTACTCTCCTCTATAATGGTGGCAAAAATAAACCTATGAAAGCTACATTATCTGTAATTTGCACATTAAGGGAAGACTTAAAATTTTTTTTAATTAGCCAATTTCTTTATTTTTAGAATGATGATAGTGATAGAAGCCAAGTGTTATCCAATTTTCAGGAGAACATCTATTTGATATTTTTTTAAAAATGTTATCTCTTTTAAGCAAAATGTGCTACTTGACAATTTGAGTCCTTTCTGTGTAGCTTGGTCAAAATGTGGAACAAGGCATTGTTCTCAGCTTAAACAGTTCTCTGTGACTATCGTCTTTGGATCTTTGTCCTTCATCAAATTTTGAATCCGGATACATGACTTTCCTGCCAGAAGTTAATGCTTACTTCTCATTTGTTTTCATTTCCTGTTGCCTTCAGAGCTCCACAGAGGGAAGGTGCTCTATCTGTAATCTCTAGGTCATGTGGCTTTCCCAGGAAGATTGTTTATTTAATGAAAAAGGTAGAAGAGAGGTCCATTCTATTTGTTTGGAGTTTTATAAATATTTTTTAAAAGGAGGATTTCCTCATTTATTCCACTTTAGCCTTCCTGTTCAGAGAGAGTTTTAAATGCCCCTTTTGTCACTATAGGATGACAGCTTGAATTACAATTTTATAATTGTACCAAATATATTAAAGACATTGGAAATAAGGAAAGAAAAAGAGAATAAGAATTCCTGAATTTCTTTTCACATTTACTATAAATGTAGGATTATTACATATGTATATATTCAAAACTAGTTTATCATTATAAACCCAATAGTAAAGCAGCAGTGACATGCTATAATAATGGCCTAATTTGGATGGAAATTATGAAAGAAGACACAGATAAATAATTGTTTTAAAGTCAGTTTTATAGTTTTATTTCCCTCTTTTATAGTTCTGTTTCCCTCTTTATCTTACATTCTTCCTCAAATGGAGTTTGCTTACCATGTTATAGTTGAAGTTGAAAACTTCTTTGAAAGGTAGCAGAATAGATAAATATTTTCAACCCTGGCTGTGTTTCTCAGTGCATTGACTGCCAGCCTGTGAACTAAAGTGTTGCTGGTTTGGTTCCCAGTCAAGACACATACCTGGGTTGCAGGCCAGGTCCCCAGTAAGGGATGTGTGAGAGGCCACCAAACACTGATGTTTCTGTCCCTCTCTTTTTCCCTCCCTTCCCCTCAACTTAAAAAAAAAAAAAAAAGGAAGAAAGAAAGAAAGATATTTCCAATGAGAAACTATTTATTTTATATACCCCCAAATCATCTTGTGATTTAAGCTTTAAAATAATCATACAACTCAGATAACATTATTAATAAACCTTAAAATAAATAGCTTACATGATTTTAAATGCAATTAGTTCTCAAATATATAACTAAGGTGGGACATATGGTAGCTCAGAGAGAAAGGGAAGAGCAGTGATTAAAATAACATTAAAAATAACATTTTAGCCCTAGCTGGAGTGGGTCAGTGGATTGAGCACTGGCCTGCAACCCAAAAGGTCACCGGTTCTGTTTCCAGTCTAGGGCACATGCCTTGGTTGCGGGCCAGGTTCCTAGTAGGGGCACACAAGAGAGGCAACCACACATTGATGTTTCTCTCCCTCTCTTTCTCCCCCCTTCCCCTCTCTAAAAATAAATAAATAAAATCTTTAAAAATAGAATAACATTTTATAACAATATATAATATTTCTATAAATATATTACACATGCTGCACATAACATCACCTATTATACATAATGTTTATAATACATACATTAAAATTATATCTTATATTTTAACATATATTTTGTAATGTATAACACATAGTATTGAATACATATATATTTAATATAATAAAATGATATAATAGTATTTTGTATTTATTCATTTATTCTTAAGTTACCCCATAGTGTTGGTGCTTCATATGTTTCAGAACCTGTTTATAGGCTTTACATATTATCTCATTAATGTCTGAGCCTCTCAGTAAGGTAGCCTTATTTTATGTCCATTTTTATATGAGGAAACAAGAGGAAAGACGTTAAGTAATATGCTTGCAGCAACAGAGATTATAAGTGGCATGTGTGGGGTACAGCCCTACTTTTCTGGGACCCCCACATTTTTATTTAATCCCATAATATCAAAAAACAGCTCAGAGAAGTAGTGTACTGACTGTAATTTGTCACAGGACTTTGATTTTTGCATTACACTTTCCTAAAATAATTTATATTTAGCCCAGTACAATATTGAAATGATTTTGTTATTCCATAGCACAGAATTTGCTGAGTGACCAGCACTAACCAGGGCTGGGACTTTCAATTTGCAGGGCGTTAACCTACAAAGTAATTAGTTGGGTCAATGATAGCAAAGACTCATTAGAAACCTCAGGAGAAGATATTTGAAAGACTGTTTTCATAGGACTTCCTCAGTCACTCTTAAAATGTTAATATTTGATCTTATTAGAAATGACATAACAGTAAAAACAAAACAAAATCTTGTGCTAAGAATAAATCACATTTACTGTAACTTTTTACTGTACTATTACTATCCACAAGAAAAAAAGTCCAAAAGAAAATAAAAATAATAAACAAGCAGAAGTTGTAAAATGAAATCAGTATTAGTTCAATAGCTATCAATAGATAACATGTTTTCTTCTTTATTCCAAAATCTCTACAGACATTGATGGCAAAATTCTTTAATAACAAACTTCCATGAAAGAATAGATGTTAAACCATTATGCAAAATCCCTAAGAGTTAATTACCAAGCTACATTTACTTTACAAAACAAAATTATTATGTGAATAACGTTGAGGCACAATTGGGTAGAAAGAGCAAAAATGGAAACTGAATCTTGAGATGTAATTCAGTCCTCACAAAATTACATCTGTTTTCTGTCACTTAACAATATGCTTAATGAAGTCCCAGCTGATAGCATAAACCCCACTTGGACAATGTTTCTATTACCTGATCAAACTTGAACTTCTACGTTTGCACTACTAAGAAAATATATGTACTTTAATTTTCCGTTCAGATCGAACAATTACATTGTACATTGGAATTCCTAAGATAATAAATACGTGTATGCTTTTATATCAGTTTTGTCCAGTCTTAAGGCTGACATGTGGTGCTGGAAGCCTAGACTTGTGTCACTTGAGCACTGTTACACTGTCTACACTTGAATTACACTAGGGCTTTTCATTCTGTAGGGTGAACACTCATACATCAGTTACTGATGATGCTTTTTTCTCAGAACGTTTGTGTAGCTCATTAAATATTTCAGGATAAAAAGAGTGAAATAAAACCACCAAAATGACTATACTGGCTCAATATAATAATATTTAAAAAAGAAGGCAAGATTAAATTGATATCTAAATCATGGTATCAGTAAATATAAATGACCTTGTTTAAGACGAAAAGGAATGCTTTCAACTCACAGTAAAACAGTAGAGAAAGAGAAATGTCATCTATTCAATGTTATGCAATAGGTTCATCATGTGTCCTTTAAGTATTAAGAGCTTGTCAAGTGTTTTACCACAGCTTCTTGATTTGCCATGCATACTACGTGATTTTCTTGTTTGGAGTTGCACTGGTTTTGATCTGCAATGAAGTCCATTAATTATTCTGTTATCATTTTTCTTTAGAATTTTGGACATTTTTCCAGGAGATTCATAGTTTGAAATGCCTTGGAATCTTTGAACTCAGAAAGCTAGAGGAAGTTTCCTTATGTCAAACATTACTACAAAAGCAAAGTAAAAAAGCAAACAAGCACTGAATAAATATTGGATAGACAAATAGTTTTCTTTGTGTTCATCTCAAGAGTACACTGAAAGTTTATTAAACTGTATTAACTTGTGTAACAAATGTAATAAAAAATCAGCTCTGGAATTTTCTTGGTTCCTTTAGGCAGAGCCACCTCTGAAACAAACAAGCGAAAGGAAGTATTACTGCCCAGAAGAACAAAGAGTCACGGATTTTACTCACTCCCTCAACAACTCTTGCTATTGTGCTCAACTGTACCGTCAGGCCATCTATAGTTCTTTTTCAGTTGTCTTCTTTTTGCTGTAAGTTATTACTTTCCCTCTTGTCCTCAATTTTGGGTTACATTCGTTTACCACTCTTATGTGCCAGATGTATTTTTGACCAAGATGGCTAGTTCTGCTATTCTCTTCTAAGCGAAGAATTGTAATTGTTGGAGCCTGTCACTATAGTTCTTTTTCATCAAAACTTTCGCCGCCAGGAAGATCCCCACCTCTGTGTTTTTTTTTTTTTTAGAGTCCTCCACAGCATTCAGAAAACTGGAGCTAGTTGTCACTGATATAATTGGCTGCCTTTATTTCCTAGTTAGGATTCTCTCAGTAAGATTTGTCCTCACTTTTTTAATGATACCTTTCAGCTATTTCCACCTACTAGTCTAATAATTTCATCACTTCTTTCTTTGCATCTTCTAAGATATGACAAAAAAGGAAACACTAGTGAATTGAAACTGTGGAAAAAAAGCTAAAAGTGTTTTCAAAGAGAAGGCTCATAGCCTATTGATCTTCTCTACTGTCAGGATGTAAGAACAGTCTATTCTTTATTTCGTAAATCTGAGACTTGAATCACAGGACTTTCATTACCTTAGTAAACCTCCATTAACAAAATATTTGCACCTTACTGTTAGTCACAATTAGAGATCATCAATAATATGCAGTAACGATCATTTCTACATGGGTAAATTCTGAGGCTGCTTAATACAAAATTCTATTCTCAGATCTAACCTTTTTTGTTCCAAGGCTGATTTGGAAATTTTGCTTAGATTTCTAGGTGGTGGAAAGGTCTGGTGATAATGGACCTTTGTGTGATGTTTATCTTTTTAACCTATAGCCATAGTTCACTGCGGGAATTCCTTAATGACTGGTTCTCCTCAATCAATGAATATAGTGATTCATGCCTGGAGTAAGTGTTATGCTCTGCAACATAACACTTTACAGGATTTTTGCTTTACAGGATTGTAAAGCAAAAGCCACGCACATTGAAAACTGCTAAAAATATTTTACATGTTTGATGAAGTACACTGAATATGGTTTCGTGTACAAAAATGCCAAGTAGTAAGGGTGTACATACACTAAAATATGGAAACTACTAAGTTAGACTAAAAAAAAGCAATCTACAGGAAGATCCATGATGTGCTTGTCTATTCATTCAAACCTGTCTTCTTTTAAGACAAGCATGAAATTTCTAGTAGTGAATTAGAGACGAGTGGAAGAATCCTGCTTCCTTGTACATTTTACTATATTCTGTTTCCACAGTAAGCCTTATTCGTGCAAATAGTGTGAAGACTACAAGAAATGGTGATCTATCCATGCAGATGAGATGCTGATCAGATTGAAGTCAAGGTATAGGTTAATCGGGTAATGTTACATCTTCACTTCTTCTTCTGAACTGTCATATCTTTTTATTTGTAACTCCTTTATGGATTATTAGATTTTTCTCTTTTGGATATTAGTTATTTTTTATAGGTATAGCTCTCCTGTAGAGTCTAGATTGTATATATTTTTTATTCGATTTAAAAAAATAGGTAGCAAATAAGTTCTTGTTGAAGAGCTGAATTAATTTCTCACCTACAACTTTCTAATGTATTCTTCTACATTCTGGCTCAGGTCCACTCACGCAGACTCTTGGTGCTTGCTTCCCTTCACCGTTTCTAGTTCTTGTCATACTCATCCATGCAGCCTCCACCTTTTGTCCCTCCCTCCTTCTCTTTCCCGTCTTCTTTGTTTCCTTCCCTTCTCTTACACTTTTCTTCTAGTCAATTCCATTCCAACTTATTTGAACACATTTTGTGAATCTTAAAACAAAAAATTAATGTTTTTATAAAATTTGTGAACAATTCAGAAATGTGTAAAAAAGAAAGCCACTATAAACTCAGCACCCATTGTCACCATTTGTGAATGCCATTCCAGCAATCCCCAACAGCCAATCTGTAGATGGATGCCGGAATGGACAGTGCTAATAAAAGCAGCTCCCGCCAGCACTTGCTGGTGCTGTTAGAAATGTTTCCAGTTTATGTTTATCTGATCCTCCCTGAAAAGTCACGATTATTTCCATATCCATTTTATAGGTGAGGAAATTAGGACTCCTGGAAGTTAAGCAATTTATCCAGGGTCACGTAATTGGTGGAAGGAGAGTGAATAAACAAGTGCCCTTGGATTGGTGAGAGGTGTTAAGGAAGGTAGGATGACATTACTTTTTAAAATAAAAAAAAAAAAAAAGGATGAGGGGAAGATGGCAGTACAGTAGGAGGAAGCATATTTCACTTCCCCCTATACACAGGAGAATATTCTGGCCAATTTACATTGGAACAGAGCAAACAGCCATCAGAAACACAGCATATTTGAAATCAGGAGATCAAAAATTGTAGTGGACACTGAAAAACCAGACGGTAAGGAGAGTACTTCAGAACAATAAGAGCCCAAGGGGCAGCGCGGACATCAGGGCTGGGTCTGAGGCCCAGGCAGGCTCTCACCAGGCTCGCCACAAGATTAGGGAGGGAGCTGGGTCAACCGCTCCCTCCCCAGCCAAACAAAGTTTTAGTGGCACTGGGATGGACCCAGTTGCTTGGGGTCTCATGGAGGGGAGTTGGGGTCTCAGTGGCTGACAGGCTGGGGGTGTGAACACCCACGCATATCCTGGGGAAGGACCGCATACCGGAGCTCGCCTGATTGTTGGTGGCCAGCGCCACTGGGACAGCCACACACCTGAGCTCCCGGGGCCTTTGACTCCTGGCACCCGAGGGGAAGCTGCAGGCGTGGGCTTGCAGGAGGCTGGTGCCCATGGGTCCTTTGGCTCCTGGCGACATTGAGACAGCCATGCGCCTGGGCTCGCGGGACCTCCAGCGCCCGGTGCCATTGGAACAGGCACACGCCCGTGGGAGGGCTGTTCGGCTGCCTGCCTGAGCTTGCAGAGCCTCCAGTGCCCAGTGCCCAGTGCCAGAGGGGCAGCCACGCCCCTGAGCCCGCCATCCATCGGGGGACAATTGCGCGAGGATTGGCACCCGTATGTGACCGCAAGTGGCTGCGAGAACATAGGCACCTGCATGCAACTGGGATAGGCACACGCATCCTCAGAACTTATACCTGAGGCCCTGGGCAGAGAGGCCCACGGCTAGCTCTGAGGACAGTAGCACAAAGATAGCTGAGCGCTGAACAGGGACAAAAGCGATACTATCACCCCTAGACCATTGCAGCCAACAAGACCGGAAACACCAGCTCAGCAAGATTGAAAACAGCAAGAGTTGTTGGTTTTTTTTATTTTATTTTTTTCTTTTTTCTTGTTGCTTTTTTCTTTTTTTCTCTTTTTAAATTTTAATTTTTTTCTATTATTTTTTATTATTTTTATCTTTTTTAACCCCTCAACACCCTTTGCTTTGCATATCTTCTTTCTTGCCTTATTCTTTCTTCCTTTCTTTCTACTTTTATCTCTTCTTTCTTCCTCTTTTTTCTTTTTCTTTCTTCTCTTCTTTCCTCTTTTTTTCTTTTTCTTTCTTCTCCTCTTTCTTCTCTTTCCACTTTTTCCTCTTTTCTCTTTTTAAATACCCATGAGTAAGACAAAAACAAAACAAAACAAAACAACAACAACAAGCCAACCCTGGAACTGTGAAAAAACCAGAGATGATCCCAAGGAGGGGGCATTTCAACAGATAAGACAGTGGAAACTGTGAACACCAGGACACCTGAAGCAGACAGCTCCACTGAATCTCACAGGTATTCTACCACAGTTCACACCATAAACCCAGGGAGCCAGAACAGATCAATGTAAGAAGTTAAGGCTAATAAGAAGAACCTCAAAAACAATGGGAAGACAAAGAAATAATCCCCAAATGAAAGGAAAGGAGCAAGCCCCAGAAAGAATGCTAAATGAAACAGAGGCAGCTCAACTGTCAGATTTTGAGTTCAGGACAATGCTTGTCAGGAAAATCCACGAGCTCTCAATGAGCTACCAGAAACTACAGGGAAGCTACGATGAACTCACTGCAAACTATATCAACATGAAAAAGGAAATAGAAACTATCAACAAGGGCCAAGAGGAAATGAAGAGTACAATTTCTGAACTGAAGAACACAGTGGAAGAAATGAAAAGCAGAATTGATGAAGCAGAAGATCGGATTAGTGAGTTGGAGGACCAAGTAGAAAAAAAAAAAAACCAGAAAGAGCAAGAAAAGGAAAAGAGGCTCAAAAAGAATGAAGAGGGATTAAGAGAAATGCAAGACAATATGAAA
>PVKU01013666.1:0-27428 GCA_004027475.1 Anoura caudifer
AGTGGCTCTCTAATTGTGCCCAGGGATACGTATTTTTAGATTCTTTGCTTCCATGTATTTCACTGAGCATATGATTTACTAGCACCTCCTCTGCTAATTCTGGGAGAAGCTCAATGACTAGATGAAAATTTTCTGCAGACTCCAGGGGGCTGACATGCTCAGGGTCCCTCTCAGCTCTGAGTTCCTGTATCTGCAGAACAACTGGGCTCATCTGTACCCCACGTTTCATGGCAGTTCCTTCCCTTCTGCTCCTACCAACTGCAGTCAGGGCTCTTTCATTGATTTTGCCCAAGAATCACTCACACAAGACTTATATGTATCATAGACTTTACTGAACAAGGAGGAACACTGGAATTGTTTTATATCACAGCAAAAAACAAACAAGCAAAATTATGTAAGTATGATTCTTACAACCACTTCTTGTTTCTTACAACCGCTTTTGGGAATTTCTCTCTTGCCTCCTTTCTCCCCAGACATGATTCTCTGCTGAATTATTTGCTACTTCTTTCCCCTCCTGCCTGCCTTACTCCCTCTCAAGGCAGAAATGGCTTCATTCAGTTTAGATTAAAAACAACAACAAAACAAGTTCTTAAACCTGCTACACTTAGTGTAAATAAAGAACATTGAGAAATGAAGAAAACAAGCCCTAATCATTATGCAAAAATGGGCCCCCTCCCTTTCACACAGTGAAGCACTTCAGCTGCACACACACATGCACTCACACAGCCAGCCTTGCTTCAGTTGGATAGAACCCTCCTCAGGTCCCCAGTGATACTCCATCTCCCTCTGTTTTCTCATTTCATTTTCTCCTCTTGGATCCCCAAAGCTGTCAGAGAAAAGCACTGCTCCTTCTTCCAATTCATGTAAGTAAATGGCCAGGAACCATCGTGAAAGTATGACAGGAAAGAGAGACCTGTTGAGATCCGAGCTCTGGGCAGAAGTGCTGCTAGGAGCCTGGAGGTTTATTTAGGAACAAGGAAGGTGATTACTGTGATGCAAAGTCACATTGTAGGCCCCATGCTATGCTCTCAATGGGCAGCCCCAAAACTTTCATTACAAAAGGTGAGCACAAAGACAGATACTAAACCTAGACACCCTCATGCAGCAGCTCAGTCCCAGGCCTGAGTTTCTGTAGCTCTTCGCTGTTGTAGCTTGTGGGGCATGGCTGGTACTTGGCACCTGAGGCCTCTGACCCTGAGGAACAGCGATGATGCCATAGGCTGCAGATGCCATAGACAGCGGCCAGCACAGCTGCCCCTAAAACCAGGTGCCAGCAGAAGAAGATGGTGAGGAAGGCGAGGTCCACGGGATTTTCTGGTCGCCAGGGCTGCCCAGAGGGAGGAACGTACAACACCATGCAGATCTGCAGCAGCCAGGTGCTGAACACCAGCCCCATCCAGGACTTGAGGAACCAGAGTGGGGGCTGGTCAGGGACCCACACCTCAATCATGAGCACCAGGCCAACCAGGAAGGCGGGCACTATGAAGAGAATGTGTAGGCGGATCTCCAGGGCGTCCTTGTGCTCAACGTGGGATGCCATCAGCAGTGCCAGTGTACAGCAGGCCAGGGCCTCAGCTGCTCTCTCCAGCTTCATGCTCTGCTGTGCCTGGCATGACTGGCTCACAATGTCCACCACACCACTGAGCAGGAAGAACCCGTACATGGTGACATGCTGCCAGTTGTTTGAGAACAAGAATGGCCGCTGAGGGTCCTCCCAGTCTACTATCTTCAGCCGGTTGACTCCTGGGGGGTAGAAGAACTCAGACAAAATGCCAGTCAAGCTGATGATGATCTTCACCACTCCTTCCACAGGTACCCACTTCCACCACCTGTGTCCTCGCTTCTCCCTTGGAGGTACAGGGGGCTTGAAAAACCTCTGTCCCCGTAGCAAGGCCAAGGATGCCAGCACTGAGTAGTAGAGTGTGTAGAGGAGGAAGATCACTCCCGGCAGCAGGTGTCCCTCGAGGTTTCCCATTGTCTCCGTGTATGTGTCCGGGCCAACAGGGCAAGAGCTGGAAGATGAGCAGCAACCTCACAGGGCCCTCCTCACAAGCAAGAGTGACTGCTTCTGAGCGGTAGACAGATCTTCCTGACCCAGCCCCACCCCAGCCTCCCACACTTGGAACAGCATGCCTCCCTGTGCTGGGAGCACCTGAGTCCCTCCCAGGGTGGATCTCCTTCAGAGATGTGAAGCTTCACCTCATTCTGTCCCTCACTTAGATGGGCCACGCCTGGAATCACCACCTCTGCCCCTTACAGCTGCACTGGTTTACCTTTTATCTCACCGCCCTTCCACCACAACACCCCACAAAAAAAGAGAAAGAATGAAAGAGTTAAGGTACTCCAGCAAAGAAGGGTGGTGGCTGACTCTCTTCTATGACTGTGTCTACGCGCCAGGCACATTGCATATTTTTTCTCATTTAAATCCCTCAACAATGCAATGAAGGAGTTACTGTAAGCAAATTTTACAGGTGACATCAATACTCAGAGGGGTGAAGGGTACCACAAGGTAACACACCTAGCAGCCAGCACAACAGACCCAGGCCTATTCATCTGTTTACAAAGTCCAGAGTTTGTGCACAGCAAAATGACTGAATCTCAGCTCCAACATTGCAAATTTCATGATTATAGGCAAGTTACTTTGAACTCTTCAGCCTCAGTTTCCTGATCTGTAGAATGGGAGCAACAATTACTTTACAGGTTTGTTGTGAAGATTAAATAGAATAATGTATATAGAGTGTCTGATACATAATAAATACTCAATAAATGGTTGTGATCATTAGTAACTTTACTAGTGTTATTACTAACATTCCTTGCTAAATTCCTATGATGCTGAAGCTGTGCAGGTGTTTCTATGAATGATACCAAAACAGGAATCATAAAGGAAAAAGAAGTGAAAACTCAATTATATGAAAAAATTATGAAGCTTTTTATTAACAGAAATTAAACATCATAATAATTAATTAATATATTAAATTGTTAACAAATTTTAAAAGCAAAACAAACTGTAAAATTTTACTCCGTATATAACAAAATATTAGTCTCCTTACACCATAAAGAGCTCTTACAAATAAAAAAGTTAAAAATGAACACCTCAGTAGGAAAATGGTCAATGATGTAAAGTTGCTATTCATTGATGAACAACAGTAAATGCTTACTAAACTTATGAAATTCAAGATAGTACATCTCAGTGGTATGTGAATGAATAATAATAAAATCTTCATGATACCTGCTATGAGTTGAGAGTTTGTCTGCCCTCAATATTCATATGCTGACGCTCTAACTTGCACTGTGATGGTATTTGGAGGTGGGTCCATGGGAGATGATTAGGTTTATATGAGGTCATGAGAGTAGGAGCCTCATGATGGGATTAGTGCTCTTGTAAAAAGGAAGAGAGAAAGATGTCTCAGAAGAATGTGTATTCTGTGGTTGTTGGGTAGTGTTCATGTATGTTTGTTTAACATAGTTGGTTCATAGTGTTATTCAAGTCTTCTGTTTCCTTACTTACCTCTCTCTGTCTGGTGGTTCTCTCCATGTGCACACACCGAGGAAAGGCCATGTGAGCACATGGCGAGAAGGTGGCCATCTGAAAGCCAGGAAGAGGGCCCTCATCAGAACGCACCCATGTTGGCACCCTGATCTCAGACCCCCAGCCTGTAAAATATCTTCCAACCTCTGAATATGTGTAGTTTAAATCACCTGGGCTATGGCATTTTGTGAGAGCAGACCAAGCTGACTAAGACAGAATTTTGATACTGTGAGGTGGAATGCTGCTGAAATACCTAAAAATGTGGAAGCAGCTTTGGAACTGGGTAATGAGTATAGGCTGGGAGAGTTTTAAGGTTCATACTATAAAAAATCAAAATTAAAATTGCCATGAATGAATAAAGGTCATACAAGGAAGGGCACGGGGAAGAAGGGAGAGGTATAGAGAAAGCTTCCATTTTCTTAGAGAATATATAAGTAGTCATGAACAGAAAGTTGGTGGAAATAAGACTATGAAGGCTATTCTGGGTCACTCTCTGATGGGAATGTAGAACATGGTATTAAACAATGGAGAAAAGGTAATTCTTATTACCAAGTGGCAAAGAACTTGGCTGAGCTCTGATTGTATGCTGGTGGTTTTTGGAAGGTAGAACTTGTGAGAGATGAAATTTACATGTTTGGCTGAGAAGATTTCTAAGCAAAGTGTTGAAGGAGAGGCTTGGTGCCTCCTGACTGCATATATATTAGTAAAATGGGAAAAGAGAAAAATGAGTTGAAGAAGCAATTGTTAAGTAAAAAAAGAACCAGAACTTAAAGATTGGGGAAATTCTCAGTGTGTCCATATTGGAAAAAATGAGATAGCTTGTTTTGAGGAGTACCCTAAGGTGTGGCTCAACAACCCTCTGATAATGAGATTGTGTATGAATGTACCTCAGATCTACTCAACAACCTCATTAGAAACACTGCCAGTTTGAACTAAAAGGGATGCACCTGAGACTAAAGGAAGGGAGGCCATTGGACTTCTCAGATCCTGTGGGACTGGACCATGGAGCTGTCTGGCTGTGAATATGTGCTATTCAAGACAAGGGAAGAATTGTCCTGAAGGCAATTCAGTGATCATCAGGCCTAGTTTCAACAGGCCAGACAGTGGCCACCTGGAGACTTGGGGGTAGGGCCACCCAGAACTGTGGGCTGGCAACTCACCCAGTAGAGAGCCACAGGAGTTGGATTGCTACCAGAGTGGGTCCTGAAGGCTGGACCACTACCCCAATGAGTCAGAGAGTAGAGTATTAAACCATAACATCTAATGATATTTGTCTTGCCAGGTTTTGAATTTGCTGGGAACAATCACACTTTTCTTCTAATTTCTTCCTTTTGGAATGAGAGTAGTTACCTATGGCAGTCTTTTGAAGTACATAACTTTTCTGGTTTCACGGGTTCACAGCTAGAGAGGAATCTTGCCTCAGGGTAAATCATACCTCATGTCTCACCCATATCTGATTTAGATATTTATTTGAGACTAGATTTTAAAGTTGATGTTGCAACTGGTTTGAAATCAGAAAGTTGGCCTCGGTGCTGCCTGTTACTACCTAGCCAGTAAGTAGAGACAAGGATTGAATCTTTAAGGGCTCTTTATTCAGGTGGCTGGTGATCTGAGAAGATGGCCAGATATGTACCCTAAAAACTGTCTTAAATTTTTATCTCAAACCAACCTTTAAACATTTTTAAATATATTTTATTGATTATGCTATTAGTTGTCCCATTCCCCCCCTTTATTCCCCTCTGCCCTGCACACCCTCTCCTACCCACATTCCCCCACTTTAGTTCATGTCTGTGGGTCATACATATAAGTTCTTTGGCTTCTACATTTCCTATACTATTCTTAACCACCCCCCCCATCTATTTTCTACCTACCATTTATGCTACTTATTCTCTGTACCTTTTCCCCATCTCTCCCCCTCCAACTCCCCCACTGACAACTCTCCATGTGATCTCCATTTCTATGATTCTGTTCCTGTTCTATTGTTTCCTTAGTTTGTTCTTGTTTTTGTTTCAGGAGTGGTTGTTAATATCTGTGAGTTTGCTGTCTTGTTACTGTTCATATTTTTTATCTTCTTTTTCTTAGATAAGTCCCTTTAACATTTCCTATAATAAGGGCTTGGTGATGATGAACTCCTTTAACTTGACCTTATCTGAGAAGCACTTTATCTGCCCTTCCATTCTAAATGATAGCTTTGCTGGATAGAGTATTCTTGGATGTAGGTCCTTGACTTTCATGAGTTGAATTATTCTTTCCAGCCCCTTCTTGCCTGCAAAGTCTCTTTTGAGAAGTCAGCTGACAGTGTTATGGGAACTCCTTTGTAGGTAACTGTCTCCTTTTCTCTTGCTGCTTCTAAGATTCTCTCCTTATCTTTAATCTTGTGTAACATAATTGTGGTGTGCCTTGGTGTGTTCCTCCTTCGGTCCAACTTTTTTAGGACTCTCTGAGCTTCCTGGACTTCCTGGAAGTCTATTTCCTTTGCCAGATTGGGGAAGTTCTCCATTATTTGTTCAAATAAGTTTTCAATTTCTTGCTCTTTCTCTTCTCTTACTGGCACCCCTGTGATTACAATGTTGGAATGTTTAAAGCTGTCCTGGAGGTTCCTAAGCCTCTTCTAATTTTTTTGAATTCTTGTTTCCTCATTCTGTTCTGGTTGAATGTTTCTTTCTTCCTTCTGGTCCACGCCGTTGGTTTGAGTGCTGGTTTCCTTCCCATCCTTTTGGTTCCCTGTACATTTTCCTTTATTTCACTTAGCATAGCCTTCATTTTTTCCTCTAATTTGTGACCGAATTCAACCAATTCTGTGAGCATCCTTATTATCAGTGTTTTGAACAATGCATCTGATAAGGTGGCTATCTCTTCATCACTTAGTTGTATTTTTTTCTAAAGCTTTGATCTGTTCTTTCATTTGGGCCTTTTTTTTTTTGGTATCTGTGCACCTATTCCATACTAAGGGGCAGAGCATTAAGTGATCACCAGGGCAGGGCAACCCACAGTGTTGCATTGTGATGCTGTATGTGGGGGAAGGGTTTGAAAGGGAACAATGGTACTTGCTCCACTCTCTGATAGTTTTCAGTCACTTCCCCTGCTGCCCACAAGCAAATTGGGCCCTTCTGGTGCTGATTTCCAGGGGTTGGGCTTGTGTACATTCTAGGACCCTGTGGGTCTCTCCAACAAACTCTTCTGTGAGGCTGGGAGTTTCTCCTGCTGCTGTCTCAATCCCTACAGGTGTTTTCAGTCAGAGGTTTGAGGCTTTATTTCCCTGAGCTGGAGCCTTGGGTTGTGCGGTCTGTCTCACTCCCCAGTTGTTCCTCCCAGTTTATCTGCATGTGAATGTGGGACTGCTCCCTCCACCAGCTGCCACCTCGCTGGGTCCTCCAGCTGCAGCCTTGCCGAGAGTCCTCTCTGCCTGGCTTCCCGTCTCCACCCCTCCTACCAGTCTGGATGAATGTTTCTTCTTTAACTCCTTGGTTGTTGGACTTCCATACAGTTTGATTTTCTGACGGTTCTGATTGTTTTTAAATTGTTGTTGTCCTTCTTTTGGTTGTGTGAGGAGGCACAGTGTGTTTACTATGCCTCCATCTTGGGCGGAAGCCCCTTCAAACCAACCTTTTTATAAGGAGAAGAAAAGAGTAGTAGGTAAGGGGTTTGGAAAAAAGGTTAATTGGGTAACAGTTGCAGTCTGGCAGTGATTTTCCTGGTACTTCGTTACCTACTGATGAACAGTTCTTCATTTGTGTTGAGGACATCCCTCCCTGGAAAACACTGGCTTCAATACCACTGCCATTGTTTGCAGATCCCCTGGGGCACAAAGGCTGGGTTTCCTGACAACCTTCTCCAGTCAAGTAGGTTATGAATTCCAGTTCTTGAATGATGGCTTTTCACATGCATTAATCACTTAAGCCCATGAACTGTAACTAAGACTACAGTCTTGAACTTTGAGTTCCCCTGTCAGACTGAGACTTTTGGGATGGAATAAGTATATTTTGCATAAGTTTATTTTTTAGGGGGGGCAGGGGCAGAATGTTATGGACTGAATGTGCCTCCCTGAAATTCACATGTTAAAGCCATACCCCCCCAAGGTAATGATAGTTGGAGGTGGGGCCTTTGGCAGGCAATTAAGTTTAGATGAGGTTATGAGGGTAGGGCCCCCATGATGGGACTGGTGTCATATGAAGAAAGAGAAGCCTGAACTCTCTCTGCCATGTGAGGACTAAGCAAGAAGCTGGTTGTCTGCAAGCCAGGAAGTGGGTCTTCACCAGGAGCTAAACTGACTGCCCTCTTGATTGTGACCTCCCAGCCTCCAGAATAGAGAAGTAAACATCTGCTGCTTTAACCACTCAGTCTGTGGTATTTCATTACGGTAGCCTAAGCTGACCAATACATTGACCCATTGGTTGTTTAAAATGTGTTATTTCCACACATCTGTGAATTTCCAGTTTTCCTTTTGCTATTGCTTTATAACTTTATCCCATTGCAGTTTAAGATACTTTTTATGATATCTTTCTTTTAACATTATTGAAACTTGATTTATGGCCTAACATGCAATCTACCCTGGGGAATGTCCCATGTGCACTTAAAAAATGCATATTCTGTTGTTACTGCGTAATGTGTTTATATGTGTTTGTTAGATTCAGTTAGTTTATTGTGCTGTTCAGTCCTCTATTTCCTCACTTATCCTATGGTCTGGTGATTTTACCCATTACTGAGAATGGGGTATTGAATTCTCTAACTATTATTGTAGAACTGTCTATTTCTCCCTTCAATTCTATTAATTTTTGTTTCATACATTTTGAGGGTTAGCTATTAGATGAGTAAATATTTATAACTGTTATATCTCTTTGCTGCATTGAACATTTTATTAATAAATAATGCTCCTCTTTGTATCTTGTAAAGTTTTTCGATTTAAAATCTATTTTGTTTGATATTACTAGAAGCGCTCCTGTTCTCTTTCAGTTAGTATTTGTATGGAATATTTTTTGATCTTTTCACTGTCAATCTATTTGTTTTTTGTATACAAAGTGAGTCTCTTGTAGATAGCATATGGTTGGGTCACATTTTTATTGATTCTGCCAATTTCTGTTTTCATTTTTTTTTTGACCAGAGAGTTTAATTCTATAACATTTAAAGTATTCACTGATAAGAAGAATCTGACATGCTATTTTCTATGTGCCTTATAGCTTTTTTTTATTGCCCACTTCCAAAATTACTGTCTTCTTTTGCATTGAGTTGATTTTTGTAATGAAATCTTTTAATTTCTTTCTCATTTCCTTTTGTACATATTCTATAGCTATTTTCTTTGTGGTTACTATGAGGATTACACTTAAAATCCTAAAGTTTTATCACTCTAATTAAATTTATACCAGCTTAACTTCAACAACATAAAACAACTGTGCTGCTACAGTTCTGTCTCAATTGTATTTCAATTATTGATGTCACAGAATTAAATCTTTATGCAGTATGCATTCAAAATCATAGACTACTGATTGGTTTTAATGCATTTGTCTCTTAAAGTGTGTAGAAAACAAAAAGTGGAATTACAAAGCAATGTTATAGTAATGCTAGCTTTTATAATTGAATCTCTTTTTTTAAATCCTCACCTGAGGATGTGCTTATTGATTTTAGAGAAAGGAGGGGGGGGAGGGATAGAAACATCAATGCAAGAGAGAAACTGCAATCTCTCATACACACTCCAACCGGGGACCAAACCTTCAACCTAGGAATGTGCTCTGACTGGGAATCACACCCATGACCTTTCAGTTTACTAGACAATGTTCCAACCAACTGAGCAACACCAGCCAGAGCAATAATACTATTAGCTTTAAGATTAATAATTTTTCTTAAAAATGCATTTGTTTCTTAAATCATGTAGAAAACAAAAAGTGGAAATATAAACCAAAGTTAGAATAGTACTAGCTTCAATATTGCCCATGCGTTTTCTTTTACTGAGATTATTATTGCTTCATATAGCTTCAAGTTACTATCTAGTGTCCTTTCATTTCAGTGTGCAACTCACTGTAGCATTTCTGGAGAGGCAAGTCTACTAGTAATGAAAAAAATCAGCTTTTGTTTATCTGGGAATGTCTTACATTCTCCCTCATTTTTGAAGGATAGTTTGGTCAGATATAGGATTCTTAGTTTGACATTTTCTTCAGCACTTTGAATATATATCTGCCCACTGTCTTTAGACCTCCAAAGTTTCTAATGAGAAATCTGCCTATTGTCTTACTGAAGGTCCTTGTATGTGATAAGATGCTTCTCTCTTACTGCTTTCAAGATTCTCTCTTTGTTTTTGGCTATCATAAGGTTGATTATAATAAGTCTTAATATGGGTCTCTTTGAGTTCATCCAACTTAGTTTTCATTGATCTTCTTGGATATTTCTATTTATGTCTTTCATGGAATTAGGAAAGTTTTCAGCTATTATTTTTCCTTTTTTAAAAAGATTTTATTCGCTTATTTTTAGAGAGAGGGGAAGGGAAGGAGAAAGAGAGGAAGAGAAATATCAATGTGTGGTTGCCTCTTGTGTGCCTCCTGTTGGGGATCCGGCCTGCAACCCAGGCATGTGTCCTAACTGGGAATCGAACCGGAGACCTTTGGTTTGCAAATTGCACTCAATCCACTGAGTCACACCAATCAGGGCTCAGCTACTATTCTTTGAAATATTCTCTCTGCCCCTTACAGTTTCTCTTTTGGGACACTCACAATACATATGTTTGTCTGCTTGATAGTTTCCTGCATGTCCCTGGCTCTGTTCATTTTTCTTTATTTTTTTTTTCCTTTGTTTCTCAGATTTAATAATTTTGATTATCTTATCTTCAAATTCATGAATTCTTTCTTTTGGCTGAATAAATCTGCCTTTGAGTCCTGCTAGTAAATATTTCGTTTCAGCTATTACACTTTTCAGTTCCAGAATTTATTATTTGGTTCCTTTTATGGTTTAAAAAAATCTCTGTTGATATTTTTATTTTGTTTATACATCATTTTCTATAGAGAAAATTTTAAACTTATTTATTTTTAGAGAGAGAAGAAGGGCAGGAGAAAGAGAGAGAAACATTGATGTGAGAGAGAAGCATTGATTGGTTACCCCTCATATGCACCCCAGTTGGGGACCAAGCCTACAACCCAGGCATGTGCCCTGATGAGGAGTTAAACTGGTGACCTTTTGTTTTGTGGGATGATGCCTGATGAGGACACCAGCCAGCAGTGTCGTGTAATTATGGATGAATTAAAACATACACACAGACTACCGAGTCTGGTGGAGGAATAAGGATGACAACATGGCTTTTCTCTCAAGAGGAGCAAAAGCTGTGGCCTCCACCATTACAGACCTTTTTTTTAAAAAATCTCTCTTTACATTCCAAGATGGTTCTTCCTCACTATCCCGGTTACAACAAAGGAGCCAATGCCCCTCATTACATCACAAAAGAAGGACATTAGCAAATGAATAGGCAAAAGTGGTTGAGCCAGTCACATTGGCCTCTGCAAGAATCAGCATGGATTTTAGGAAGTTACAGTAAGCATTTGCAGGGTGAGGAAATTTTTAGCAAAGAGCAAACCTCAAAACAGCTTAGGTATATTGCAAATCTGATTACCCACGAAAGAACCTATCTGTGGGCATGGGTCCTGTGCATCTTTGAGTGGGAGCTGAGCCCACGCCATGCAGAAGGGTCTGCCACAGGTGCCCAATCAATTGAGCCATACTGGTCAGAGCTATACATCAGTTTCTTGACTTTCTTCATGTCTTCCTTTGATTCTTGGAGCATCTTCAGGACAGTTATTTTAAAATATTTTTCTTGTAGGTCTGCCATCAGGACTTTCTCAGAGATTGTTTTTGTTGATTTCTTTTTTCATTTTAAAAAATTTATTTTATTGATTATTCTGTCAGAGTTGTCCCACTCCCCTCACTTTCTTCCCCTCTGCCCTTCACTCCTTCTCTCACCAGCTTTCCCTCCCCCACCCTTAGTTCATGTCCATGGGACTGAACTATGTAAGTTAATTGGCTTCTCCATTTCCTATACTATTCTTAACCTCCCCCTGTCTATTTTCTGCCTACCATTTATGCTTCTTAATCCCTGTACTTTTCCCCATTCTCCATCTGCCCCCTTCCCACTGAAACTCTCCATGTGATCTCCATTTCTGTGATTCTCTTCCTGTTCTATTGTTTCCTTAGTTTTGTTTTTTTTTTAGGTTTGATTATTGATAGTTGTGAGTTTGTTGTCATTTTATTGACCATAGTTTTGATCATCTTCTTTTTCTTAGGTAAGTCCCTTTAACATTTCCTGTAATAAGGGCTTGGTGATAATGAACTCCTTTAACTTGACTTTATCTGGGAAGCACTTTATCTGCCCTTTCATTCTAAATGATAGCTTTGCTGGATAGAGTATTCTTGGATGTAGGTCCTTGCCTTTCATGACTTTGAATACTTCTTTCTAGCCCCTTCTTGCCTGCAAGGTTTCTTTTGATAAATCGGCTGATAGTCTTACGGGATCTCCTTTGCAGGTAACTGTCTCCCTTCCTCTTGCCACTTTCAAGCTTCTCTCCTTCCCTTTAATCTTGGGTAATGTAATTATGGTGTGACTTGGTGTGTGCTTCCTTGAGTCCAACTTCTTTGGGACTCTGAGCTTCCTGGACTTCCTGGAAGTCTATTTCTTTCGCCAGGTTAGGGAAGTTCTCCTTCATTATTTGTTCAAATAAGTTTTCTATTTCCTGCTCTTCCTCTTCTCTTTCTGGCACCCCTATGATTCCAATGTTGGAATGCTTAGAATTGTCCTGGAGGTTCCTAAGCCTGTCTTCATTTTTTTGAATTCTTGTTTCCTCATTCTGTTCTGGTTGAATATTTATTTCTTCCTTCTGCTCCAAATCGTTGATTTGAGTCCTGTTTTCCTTCCCATCACTGTTGGTTCCCTGTACATTTTTCTTTATTTCACTTTTCATAGTTTTCACTTTTTCCTCTATTTTGTGACCATACTCAACCATTTCTGTGAGCATCCTGATTTCCAGTGTTTTGAACTGTGCATCTGATAGGTTGGCTATCTCTTCACTGTTTTGTTGTATTTTTTCTGGAGCTTTGATTTGTTCTTTCATTTGGGCCATTTTTTTTGTCTTAGTGTACCTGTTATGGAATAAGGGGTGGAGCTTTAGGTGTTCACCAGGGGAGGGAAATGCATGGCATTGTGTTGTGGCACTGTATGTGGGGGAGGGGTCTGAGAGGGAACAGTGCCGCTTGCTCCACTCTCTGCTGGTTTTTAATCACTTCCCCCACTACCCACAAGCAAACTGGGCCCTTCTGGTGCTGATTCCCAGGTGGATGGGTTTGTGTACATTCTAGTATTCTGTGGATCTTTCCAATGAACTCTCCTGTGAGGCTGGGAGTTTCTTTTGCCACCTTAACCCCTACAGGTTTTTTCAGTCAGAGGTTTTGAAGATTTAATTTCCCAGGCTGGAACCCAGGTTGTGTGGTCTCTCTGACTTCCCAGCTGTTCCTCATGGTTTGTCTGAATGCAAATGTGGGACCACCAGCTCTGCCAGCTGCCACCTTGCCTCCAGTCCTCTCCGCTCCAGCTACCCATCTCTGCCCCTCCTACAGGTCTGGATAAATATTTCTTCCTTAAATCCTTGGTTGTCAGACTTCCATACAGTTTGATTTTCTGGCAGTTATGATGGTTTTTTTGTTTTTAAATTGGTCATTTCCTTTCTTTTGGTTGTGTGAGGAGGCACAGTGTATCAACCTATGCCTCCATCTTGGCCAGAAGCATTTTTACTTTTTTCTTTGATTGAATCATACTTTTCTGCTTTTTGTATGCCTTGTCAGTTTTTTGGTTTGTTTTTTGAATAAGGAAAATTTTAATCTGGTAATGTGATATTTCTGGAATTTAGATTCTCCCTTTCACAGGGTTTGCTCTTTTTGTTTTTCATTTTTGATTTTGTAGGCTATTTCTGTGCTGGGGATCACTCTGAGGTGTGAACTTAATATCTTCCCAGGGCTCTCCTGTCTGCTCTTTTCCCAGGGCATATTGAGTGGCTTTCTAAATTCCCCTGCACATGCAGTTGCTTTTGAGTGTCCTAGTCCTTAAATGTGTGGCCCCCAGATAATGAAAAGGAGAAAAATGAAAGGGAAAAAGAATGTGCTGGCTCTTTATATCTCCTGAAAGTTGATTCAGCAGGGTATGGTGGGGTGGGGGCTTGTAACAATGGAGGGACAATAATGGCTGCCCACCACAGTGTCTGTATCTCTGCCAACTGAAGCAGCAATCAGTGGCTAGAGCACAAATTCTTTCTTTAAAAGATTTTATTTATTTATCTTTAGAAGGGAAGGGAAGGAGAGAGGGAGAGAAATATCAATGTATGGTTGCCTCTCGTGTGTCCCCTGCTGCGAGCTGTCCTGCAACCCAGGCATGTGCCCTGACTGGGAATCGAACCTTGATCCTTTGGTTTGCAGGCCTGCGCTCAATCCACTGAGGTTGTACCAGCTAGGGCTAGAGCACAAATTCTTGATATTTGGAGAACAGGGTCCTTCTGTTCACCCTTTCTCCTGCTACCTGTGTGCAAGCTGCTCCTGGAATGTGTGTATGCTTCCCTGCCATGGGGTTGGGAGATGGGGGTAGGTCTCTGTTGCTGAACAAAAAGCTGAAATGGACTGTAATTAATAATTTACCATCAAAGCTTTCTTCTGGAAGTTTCAAGCCTTCAATAAACCCTACAGTTCTAAAATAGTTATATCAGACAAAACTTACATCCAGTATAATTGTTGTCTAGTGGAGAGATGAATTCCTGGTTCTTCCTGCTCTACCATCTTCACAGAATCCTCTTTTTTCCTCCTTCTATCTTCTATCTATTTATTAACATTTCCATTTTGTTTATACATTGTTTTTCTTGACTTTATCCAAATCTTCCATTAGGTCTTGAGCATCTTTAAGAGAGTTGTTCTAAAGTCTTTATTCACCATCTGGTCATTCTTATGACCAGTCTCTGCTGATTGACTGATTAATTTTTTTGAAGGACCATCCCTTCTTGTTGCTTTATATGCTTTGTGATTTCTTTTTATGTTGTGGCCACTCTGGAAATCAGATTTTCCCCCTTCTCCAGAGTTTGTTAGGTTTTGTTTGTTTGTTTATGATTTATGTAGGATGTCTCTGTGCTAAGGCTCAGCCTGAGGTGTAAACTCAAGGCCTTTTTAGCTCTTTTCTGAGCCTACCTTTTTCTCTGGGTATGCAAGCTGACTTTCTAAATCTCCCTCTATATATAGTAGCTTTTAAATGTCCTAGTCCTTAAATGTCTGGATCCTGATTGGAAAAATGGAAAAATGAAGAGGCAATGAAGCAGGCTCTGTCTTTTTAAAGTGACCTTGAAGCTGCTTCAGTTAGTGGGGCTTGCAATAAAGTTGGCCCACCTCTTTGTCTTCACCTTTGTTATTAAAAGGAGCAATCAGTGATTAGAACACAGATCTTCAATATTTGGAGGAGGACAAAGTATTTCTTGTCTTCTCTACCTCCTTCAAGTCTCTCCAGGAATACTGGTATGGCTGCCTGCCAGGAAGCTGGGGGTGGATGGGGATGGGTAGCCACTATTGTGCCAAGCTGAAGTTGATCCAAAGTAATTAGGACTTACTGTCCTTCCACTAGAAGTTGAAAGCCTTCAAATAGACTCCAAAGTTCCAAAATAGTTACATTAGACAGATTCTCCCAATATAATTGTTGTTTAGGTGTAGAGACAGAGTTCTGACACTTCTTACTCTGCCATATTCCTTGATGTTACTTTTTCCTCATTTTCTACATTCATTCATTTTTGGGTGAGTATATTTCTATGCAATTTTATGTCATGTAGAGATTCATGTAATCACCATCACTTTCACTGTCATATCTTAAGATTCATTCAATTCTCTGTCTTTGGGCTACAATTTAGTTGCTAAAGACATGGATTGTCTATGCCACTCTGATCTATGACATTGGTGAAATCATGCTGGTAAGACCTAGAGAGCAAGAAGTAGTAGGTAATCTAGATGACTTGGTATGACACATGTTTTGTAGAAGGTAGGAGGTAAAATAAATAACGTATTTTTTAGACCAT
This sequence comes from Anoura caudifer, assembly GCA_004027475.1. Taxonomy (NCBI): domain Eukaryota; kingdom Metazoa; phylum Chordata; class Mammalia; order Chiroptera; family Phyllostomidae; genus Anoura; species Anoura caudifer. The sequence continues at coordinate 15,595 of PVKU01013666.1, forward strand.
AAGATGCACCTAGGTTTTAGAGGAAAAAAGAAAAAAATTTGAAGCAAAAAATGTGATAAAATATTTAATAACATAATATTTCACCAATGTAAATGTAAACAGAACTCAACAGCAGCATTAGCAACCATTATTCCTCCAAAATTTGGGGGTGGGGTGCATCTTATAGTCCAAAAATACAGTATGTAGAAGTGTGCCACCACAGCAAACATTTTAGTAGGCTAGTAGCATATCAGGATATTCTCTCAGAGGGAAAGACAAGTCACTGAGTCTTGTACTCCAACCACTAAGAAGGAGAAGACATTTGGAGTCTCTTGGTTTAGTGGAGGCAACCTCTGAATGTACTGTTCTGATCCCCTTACAGGGTTTCCTTGATAGTCTTTAGGTGAAGGCCAGTGTAAGGAAAGAAGTTTCCACTGACACAGGTTGCAATACAAGCAGATTTATCATCACCTGGTGGATCCAGTGGTGGTAAATTTCATGGAGGCTATGTCAAGTCTGGATAGAATCACAGTAAGGGCTCCAAAATTTTTGGAGGAAAACCATGATCAGGTTGGCAAGTGACTGACTATCCATCCTCATTTTGAGTAATTTCTCTTAGCTTGCTATTGGGCCCTTTTGGAGAGTGAACACTTTTCTCATTGGATACCAGGTAACCATGTAATCTGTTTTCTGACTCTAAAGTCAGCCAAGCATAACAGTGCTCCATCATTAAATATGTATGGTACAATGAGCTTGAGCAAATTCTGGAAGCATACATAACTAGTATGAATGTGTTTCTCACTTCCTCAGCATGCTTCTTCCTCTTCTTGCTCAGCCAACCCCTGTGACCATGTGTACATTTCTCTGTGACCCCTTGATCTGAGGGAAATATTCAAGCTTAGTTCTAGATGATTCTACCAGGAATGCACTGAAAAACACTACAGTTCTATTTCAGGGTGGCCCGGAGGAATGGTAGAGAAAGAAAACACTTCCAAGGGGCAGAACTTTGAACAGAGTAATTTGAATTTGTTTTGTTTTCCACTTTTTAGTTTCTACTTTTTTTTTTTTTTAAAGGCTCAAGGACCACATGGTTTAGTAATCATGTGTAGTGTTTAAAATCTGGTCACATTACCTAAAAGAACTAAGATTGGAGGATTTATGACAAAGAAGTTTAAGAAAGAGTTGATAGCTAGAACTTTCAGAATGGGCCCAGAATATTTCTGTTTCATCTGAATGCTCAGAACAATATTCCCATGGAGGTTTTTAGTAACCAGGGTCCAGGACAGCCCACTCTGTGGATGTCATTCAGCTCCCTTCCCACTCCTGTTCATGCTCAATGGGCTCATGAACAGTGTAGCCATGATGGCTGGAGTGGAGCTTATCTGTAGTCTTAACAACACAATTTCCCTTCACAGAGGATGACATAGTTCCTCTATTCCTCAAGGTCAAACAAGAATAATGGTAAAGGACCCTGGCTTATGTGGCTTAGTTCAGTGGGCATTGCCCTGCAAACCAAAAGGTCAAGGGTTCAATTCCTGGTCAGGCCACATGCCTAAGTTGCAGGGTCAGTACCCAGTCAAGGTGCATACAAAGGGTTTTTCTCTCACATCAATGTTTCTCTCCTTCTGTTTTTCCCTCCCTTCCCCTCTAAATAAATAACCAAATAAATATTTTCATAAAAGAATAGTGTTAAACAATGGTAAGTGATAAGCCAAAAAAAAAAAAAAATCTAAAGACTACTGCAATAGCAAATGGCTATATAAAATATTGTTTTCCTAACAACACTAGTCCCTGAGGATCCAGTGTTTTAGCACCCAAGGGAAGACTATTCCCTTCAAAGGGCACTCTGATTTCATTGAACTGGGAGCTGAGGCAGTCACGATGGATATTTCGGGCTTCTTAAGGCACAAGACAAACAGGCAAGAGGGATACAGTATTGGCTGGGGTGAGTGGTTCTGATTAACACAGGGAAATATAATTGCCGCTACACAAAGAGGTGGGGAAGAAGAGATGTGGATGAAACACAGGTGTTTCACCAGGTTGCTTTCTTAGACTATGTGTCCAGTGGCAGTTAAAGAAAAATAATTCCAGCCCTGGCCAGTTTGCTCAGTTGGTTGGAGCATCATGCTGTACATCAAAAAGTTGTGGGTTTGATTTTTGATCAGGGTACATGCCTAGCTTGTGGGTTTGATCCCTGATCGAAGTGCATATGGGAAGCAACCAATTAATGATTCTCTCTTACATCAATCTCTCTCTCTCCCTTCTCTCTTTCTGAAATCAATAAACATATTCTCTGGTGAGGATTTAAAATAAAAAAGAAAAGATAAGAAAAAAAAAGAAAATTCCACAATCCTATGTAGGTAACACCACCAAAGGCTCTTTGATTCATTTATTCATTCAACAATGAATAGTACTAGTGCCAGACACTATCCTAGGCTCTGAAGATACAACAATGAAGAAAAGAGACAAGAAACAAGTAAATATACAACTAAACAAGAAAAATGGTGAGGAATGAAAATAATAAGCTGTCGCCCAAATAAGTCTATTTCAACAGTGAGTGACTCCTTCAGACTGAGCCATCAAAGAAGACTTCCAAATAAGTAACATTTAAAACAAGATCAAATTCACATCAGGGTCCAGCCATACAATACGTGATTGAATGTTTGGGTCATTTTATTACACAAAGACCAGAGGAGGAGGTGTGTAAAAGCAATGACCCTGGTAAACCCCCTCCTGGTGACAATGAATGCTATTTTTAGTCTTTCCAGTAATGTCCCCCTCTTCCTAGCCAGAATCTGATTTTGTTTTCCACCATTAAGAACCTTGATGGGGGCATTCTATGCCATGAGGAATTTGTCTTCCCTTATCTATTTTTTTCTGCATTTTACAGTGAGCAAACATTATTTTTGTATAATCAGGAAATATCTGAAAACTGGAAATTAATGATGCAATTTTTAATGAATAGATTAAAAGCTGGATATGAGAAATCAAAATGTGACAATTTATGGATGTTAGTTTTATGGGAAATATTAATTTGTTTCTCTATTTTCTTATATTTTTCTGAAGTCCTAGGAGGTTTTAATAATTTAATTTTATGATAAAAATTTTAACATGATAAACTTTATAAGTGCTTTCCTCAGTCATTAAAGTATTTCTTTATACATGTATATTTATGTGTACAATTATTTATAAAGATATAAATGTAATATTGACAACATTCAAAGGCAGCAAAAAGCATGAAGAAAATTAAAAGAGTAAGATAACATATCAAACACCAACATAGAATGAACAACTGTTAAGATTTTGTGGACTTTTGGCCAAGATGGAGGTGTAGGTAGATATACTTTGGCTTCTCACACAACCAAAAGAAGGACAACAACAAATATAAAAGCAAAAAATAACAAAAACTGCCAGAAAATCAAACTGTATGGAAGTCTGACAACCAAGGAATTAGAGAAGGAACATTCATTCAGATGCGTAGGAGGGTTGGAGAGGACATGCTGCAAGATGGTGGCTGGTAGAGTGGGTGATCCCACATTTGCGTGCTGATAAACTGGGAGATCCACTGGGGAGCAAGATAGACCATGCAACCCAGGGTTCCAGCACAGGAAAAGAAAGTCTCAAAACCTGTGGCTGTAAAAACCTGTGGTGGTTGTGGTGGTGGGAAAAACTTCCAGCTTCACAGTAGAGTTCCTTGGAGAGACTCACAGGGTCCTAGAAGGTACATAAGCCTACTCATCTGGAAATCACCACCAGAAGTGCCCAATTTGCTTGTGGTTGGGGGTGGGGAGTGACTGAAAGCTGGCCAGAGAGCTGAGCAAGCAGTATTGCTTCCTCTCTGACCCCTCCCCAACATACGGTGTGATGACACAGTGATGTAGATTGCCCCACCCTGGCAAATACCTAAGACTCCGCCCCTTACAACATAACAGTGCACCAAGACAAAGAAATATGGCCCAAATAGAAGAACAGATCAAAACTCCAAATAATAGAACTAAGCAATGAAGAGAGAGCCAACCTATCAGATGCAGAGTTCAGAACACTGGTAATCAGGATGCTCACAGAAATGATTGAATATGGTCACAAAATAGAGGATAAAGTGAAGGGTATGAAGAGTGAAATGAAGAAAAATGTACAGAGAACCAACAGTGAAGGGAAGGAAACCAGAACTCAAATTAATGATTTGGAGCAGAAGGAAGAAATAAACATTCAACCAGAACAGAATGAAGAAACAAGAATTCAAAAAAAAAAAAAAAAAAAAAAAAAAAAAAAAAAAAAAAAAAAAAAAAAAAAAAAAAAAAAAAAAAAAACAACAAAAAAACCCCCACAAAAACCCGCTTAAAAAAAGCATTTTAAAAACACTTTAAAAAAAGGCTTAGGAAACTCTGGGGCAATTTTAAGCCTTCCAACATTGGAATCATAGGGGTGCCAGGAAGAGAAGAGGAAGAGCAGGAAATGGAAAACTTATATGAACAAATAATGAAGGAGAACTTCCCTAACCTGGCAAAGGAAATAGACTTCCAGGAAGTCCAGGAAGCTCAGAGAGTCCTAAAGAAGTTGGACTCAAGGAAGCACACACCAAGGCACACCATAATTACATTACCCAACATTAAAGAGAAGGAGAGAATCTTAAAAGCAGCAAGAGAAAAGCAGAGAGTTATCTACAAAGGAGTTCCCATGAGACTATCAGCTGATTTCTCAGAAGAAACCTTGCAGGCAAGAAGGGGCTAGAAAGAAGTATTCAAAGTCATGAATGGCAAGGACCTACATGCAAGATTGCTCTATCCAGCAAAGCTATCATTTAGAATGGAAGGGCAGATAAAGTTCTTCCCAGATAAGGTGAAGTTAAAGGAGTTCATTATCACCAAGCCCTTATTACAGGAAATGTTAAAGGGACTTACCTAAGAAAAAGAAGATGATCAAAACTATGGTCAATAAAATGACAACAAACTCACAACTATCAATAATCAAACCTAAAAACAAAAAACCAAAAACAAACTAAGGAAACAATAGAACAGGAAGAGAATCACAGAAATGGAGATCACATGGACAGTTATCAGCAGGGCGAGGGCAGGCGGAGAGTGGGGGAAAAGGTACAGGGAATAAGAAGCATAAATGTTAGGTAGAAAATTGACAGGGGGAGGTTAAGAACAGTATAGGTAATGGAGAAGCCAATTAACTTATATGTACAACCCATGGACATGAACAAAAGAGGTGGGAAAGCTGATGGGAGGGGGGTGCAGGGCAGAGGGGAATGAAGGGGAGAAAAAAAGGATAACTGTAATAGCAAAGTCAATAAAATATATTAACAATTTTGTCATGTTTGCTTTCAGGGTTTAAGCAAACAAATGAATAAACATTCAAGTCCTTCCAATCTCCTTCCCTTATCCCACCTCCCTCCAATATCATGAGTTCAGACAGAATCTTTCCTGTCATTCTGTCATTTTATATATGTTCGCATCTCTTTGTCCTCCTCCATCTTCCTATCTATCTGATAGTTTTCTATGTATTTCTAGTTCTGTAGAAACAAGCAAGGACTCTTCCTTGAACAAGGCACTGATCATGCTTTAATTAGAACCCATTAAGTGAAGTTCCTTTGTAATGAGGTCAGTGCAGTTAAATAAGAACAGGGGGAGTTCAAGAATCATGCATAAATACAGTTGATGGGGACCATATGTCTGAGTGGCCACGTTCCAATAAACTGAGTGAATGCACAGATGTCTTGGTCCTAAATTCCTCTACTCCCAACTCCTATTTTATCTGCCAGGTAACCAGGTAAACGGACTAAACTTTATCACACACCCCCCCACCAAAGTGACCTTGAGTCCCTTGTATATATGTCTTTCATCTCCCAAGCTGGCAGTTTCTTATCATCTGCTACTCTCTGAGTCTTCCTGTGTATCAAAGATAGACAATGTCTGATAATAATCACTTACCACTTGTTGACTGATAGATTAATCTTTAGCAGATGAGTTTCAGTCACTGTGATATCTCAATAGGTCCTTTTAAGCCCCTCCTCTCCAGTTGAAGAAGGAAAATCCTTAGCTTTCCACATGACTAAAGGAATTTTAGGCATCAGCGGCAGGGGCTGAAATATGTAGCCATGAGGAGGAGTTCCTGAAAGTAAATCTGACTTAGATCTTATAACCCAGTAGTTTTCAAGGCTGATTTAGAATTTAGAATCAATGAGGAACTTTATAAGTGTTAGACCCTCGCTCCATCCCACACCCTGATGGAATTGGTCAGGGGTTGGGCTTGGGCATTTGTTTTGAAATCTCCCAAGCAGACACAGAAGGACAAATACAATGTGATTCCACTGACATAGATAGCTAGAGTAGTCAGATTCGTAGAGACAGAAAGTAGAATGGTGGTTGCCAGGGGCTGGAAGGAAGGGGGACTGGAGCATTGTTTAACGGGCACAGAGTCCCGTTTGGGAGGATGCAAGAGTTCTGGAGAGGGATAGTGGTGATAGCTACACAACAGTGTGAGTGTACTTAATGCCACTGAATTGTGCACCAAAAATTGATTAAAATGGTAGATTTTAAGTTTTGTGTATTTTGACACAATTTTAAAAAGTGAAAAATAAACTCTCTCCTGGTGAGTGTAATTGTCAGGTTGAGAAGCACTGTGGTTGGCTGGGTTCCTGCTGGAAGCGTGGGTCCTGCCCTCTCGCTGGAGTTGGCTCCTTATTCCCCTGGGAGTCTCAACTAGGTGCTGCTTGGGGCAAAGAAGTTTCCCATGTCACTTTTCCTTTAGGATTTGGTCTGTCCCTGCCCAAGACTGGTCCTGGAAACCCTCCCTGTATCTCCTGTAGCCCTTCTCCATGTAGTAGCAACATTTCTGGTAGGGGCTAAATGACAAAATCTCCACTAGCAGGGGTTTAATTCTCGGGTCCCTTCCAACACCTGAGGCTGGAACCTCCTCCCACCCCTCTTTTTCCGGGCTTAGATGTGCTTGGTTTCATTCAGCCCCATAACTTGACTCATGCAGTTATAAATCACAACAGGGATGATGAGTTCTTTGTACGTTCTGTAATGAAATGTCGTGCGTACCTAGTGTGTAACCCAGATGTTAGCTGAGGTCATCCTCTTTTGAAATGTATGTGAAGTTGACTCGGTACCTGTCCCACAACCTGGAGGAAGTCTATTGCTCAGTCCAGGGTTTCCGATCATTGCAGGGCTGGGATTTTCCTCCCATCTGACTTTGAGTGTTTGAATCTGCGGCAGCATCTTTTGCTCTGTTTTTGCAGTCTGACCCAGCAGGGAGACTCAGCTCCTTTCATTGATTCCCACCTTTTCCCTTTGGAAAACAAAACAAAGACACTTACACAAGGCACTTATTTGTGCACTAGGATATTACAGGTTTGAGAATGATGATCAGGTGTTGTATTATGCCAAAGCAGAGTTCTCAATATTGGCTATTAGATATTTCTGTTCTTAAAAGTCCTTCAGTAATGTCATATGATTCTATTCATGTACGATTCCCAAACTGGCAACGTTAACCTAGGTGGTAGAAGTCAGGTTGGCATGAAGGGGGACTGGGGTGAATCATGATGGGGTTTTGGGATTCTGGTACAATTCTATTTCCTGATCAGTTGCTGGTTACACAGGTGATTTGGGGAGAAAGCTATTGAGCTGTACACCTGTGATTTGTACACTTTTCTGGATTCATGCTACACTTTAATAAAAAATTTACATTAAGAAATACAGCACACAGAAGAAGCCTGTCAGTAACCTCGTATCCAGGCATGTAGCTTGGCTCTCTCTCCGCATCCAGACCCTCTCCTCAGATCAGTATAGAGAATTCTCCCACCTGCCCAGCATCTGCATCCAGAAGTCAGTTGTGTGTTTTGATCTGTTAACGTTTTCAAAAAGGACCAAGAGAAGTGCTGACACACAGCATGTTGTCAATGAACCTGTGCAGAGATGGCCTCTCACACACCCTTCTTCTGAAACATCCTCGGCACAGTTGTGCCAGCGAGAAGCAGACAGACTCTCCAGGTGCCCCCTCCCGACCCCTTCCCTTCTTTGCTATTAGTCTGAACTCTGGAACCTCCCAACCTGTCGGGAGAGAGACTTCGTCTCTGCTTCTGGCCTTCCAGAGAGTCCAGGAAACTACCTCTGCACAGTGTGACAGACAGACTGACATACAGATCCTGAAGTCATCCTCAGAGCTAAACTGCCCTCAGAAAACAGGAGCATTGCTCATGGGATAGGAAGTCACACTGTGGCTCTCAGGACACTTCAGTCCGTTTACCTGTGGGCATCTCCAAAGCACAGCTCAGTCTGGATACCCCATCCTGCAGCATGACCTCTGCCCTATGCTTCACCAGCTCCACTGCTGGGGCCCACCAGTTATGGTGGGATCTGGCACCTGCTCTTCAATAGGAGGATCAACCATGGTGCCAGAGGCTGAAGTTGGTGCCAGCATGGTAGTGCTTAAGGCCAGGTCCCAGCAGAAGATGGTGAGGAAATTTGGGCATGAGTGGGTAAGGGGCACATCATCACATGTAACTGCTGTGGTCAGGTCAGCAGGCTGTCCATGCCTTGAACACCTACATCAAAGGCCAAGGCATTGGCTGACCATCCCAGGTGTGTGTGTGGCTGTGTTAGCCATACCTGGTTTATTATAGCCTCCACACACTCAGCAGGAAGGATGCCAAATCCAGTGACCTGTTGCTATGGTATGTGGAGGAGGACCAGCTAGTTAGGCTCTTCGCAGTTCATCATCACCATCCGCTATATCCTCAAAGGACAAAAGAACTTAGCAATGTTCTTTTACAATGATGCTAAGGAGGCAACTGCTTTATCCATTTCTTGCTACTGCCACTTCTGCCCTCACATTCCTTGGTAGGACATGGTTCCAACAGAACAGGGACACCAACCCTGAGGAGAAGGGCCCAGAACTCGTCACAGGGAAAAATTGCCTTTTCTATATCACCCCCAACCCCCATCCCCAGGAAGCTGCAGCCAGCCAGGCCTAACCTTCCAGCCCTGTCGTGGCCTGTGGTGCTGCCATCACTGTGGGGTCCATTCCTGTTGCTGGTGAGCTGGGGCTCTGGGGCTGGACCTCCACAAACAATGGTCTCAGCAGCTAGAGGAGCCTTGATCTTGGTTGGTTTAAATCCCTGGCAGCTCCCCCCAGGAAATGATGCTTGTGTTAAATGAGATGAAAGCAGCATTTTACACTGAGATGGGGGCCTTCAGGAAAATTCTCTGAGCTTTGTAGGTTTAACTGTTTTGTGAGACCACACTTCCAGGCCTTCCACCTAGATTCTCTTCTCCTCTGAGTATGTATCTGGGGCTGTGTTGGGCTGGGGTCAAGTTAAGAACCAGCCTCCCAGTTTTTTTGAAACCAATAAGTCACTTGCATGCTCAGAGTATAAAGATGAGTGGGGTTATAGTGTGAGATGCCTTCCTCCTATGTAGCAAATATTCTCTTTGGTGTGATAGTGTTTCTTCTTACCATGGCTCTTGTTTAGGACCCCCAGGGTATCAGCTAGCTCTAAATTTTGACTATTAACAAAGTTCAGGTTCTCAGGTCCATGAAGTTCAGAGGGCACAGATGGGTAGTGAGAGGAAGAGATTAGTGGACATGTCCTGTTTGGTTGCTCAGCATCTGGACTTTCTTCCTCTACCTAAAGAATCCGCCAAGTAGGAGACAGAGCTCAGCTCTGCATAAGGAGCTGGCAATGCTAGGTTCATTCATAGTGATCTCCCTTGATGCACACAGGCCCTATACTCCTGTACTGGACTTGGACTCTTAGCCTTCCAAATGATTAATAAACCCCATTTCTGCTTAAATTTGTCAGAGAGAGTTTTTGCGGTTTGTGGCAAGAACCCTGCATGAGATGAGGGGTTTCATCTCCACATGACCCCAGCGCCACCCTGTTAGATAAAGATGTTTGGTTGTCTCTCGTCCTCCTTTCATGCTCTCTTTTATAGTATGGCTCCTCTACATTATGTTATAGAATGGGCTCCTTTCTACTCCTATTCTTTTGCCCTTGAACTTATCTTAGAATTGACCCAGTATGGCTGCCTCGGACCCCAGTGGCTTCTCTGGAGTCCTTTAGCTCAGTAGCCCTTCTGAACTTCATCAGGGCTGGCTCAAGGGCCTTTGCACTGCTACTCAGGCCTTTCTTTGGGGGTGATTCAGTGCCCCACACCCCACAAAGTCCTCCAGCTGGGTCTTTGTACACCTGCAAAGTTGAGAGATGCATGTGGGCTTGGGCAGGCAGTTGCATGGGAAGCAGAGCTGGGTGTTCTCTTGCTATAATTGGTTTTTCCCATGGCAGGCCTGCCTGGCCATGGGAACATAATGTGACAAAGGGGGCACCATGAATCTAAGGGGGAAAGAACAGGTTACTTAGTAGCTGGTGTTGAGTAAATATACTCACTCTAAAGAAGAACATAAAATGAATCTCTACCTAACACTGCATACAAAGGTGGATCCTAGAATGAGATATAACCTACATGTCAAAGATAAAATTATAAAGTTAATAGAAGAAAATGAAAGAAAATATATTATGCTTTAGGGATATGAAAAAACATAGTTTTAAAAGCTCAAATCATATAGGTAAATAGTTAATTTATTTAATGAGTTTGATTACATGAAATAAAGAAGTTCTGTTCTGTAAAGGACGTAAGAGGAAGTTAATGGGTAACAGAATTGGAGAAAACATTTCCAATGTTTAAAACTGACAAAGTATTAAAATCATTCTAGACTACTCAAAGAAATTCTAGTGATCAATAAAAAAACCACAGAAACTACAATAGAAAAATTGGCAAAAGAGTTGGACAGGTAGACAACAGAAACGCATGACAGGATGCTCAAAATCACTGGTAATCTAAAAAATGCAAATTTGAACAATCATGAGATATCATTTTGCATTTATTAAATTGGAAACCATCAAAAAGCCTGGTAATGCTAGGTTGGAAAGGATTTGGTAACATAGAAGTCAATCTTGTGTCAGTGATGAAAATGTAGACAGTGAGACATTCTGAAAAGGTGCCTGATTCTGTTCGGTCCAATGGAATCCTACATATGCACATCCTATGACCTAGCAATCCTGTTCCTGGATGTATATCCCAGGGAAATCCTTACGTAGACCCATTAGGAATCACTTATAAAGCTGTTTGTTATGACATATTTCCATAGGGAGTTGAAGGCAACCTGAGTGCCCATTGCTGGGAGAGTGAGGTGACTGCACGTTGGGACATTTTGCAGAGGTTAGACAGCTTGAGTTAGCTGTCACACAGCAACACATTAACACGTTAAAAACAAAGAGGAGGAAACAGAGTAAGATATGATGCATATGCCATTCACATAAACTTTGAAATATATGCACATAAATCAACAATGCACACTTTACAAGCAAACACTCAAATAAAGATGCCCATTAACAGTACAATAATGACCCATGGAGGGAGGGGAATGAAAGTAGGGAATAGGGATAAAAGAGAATAAGCTAATCTCTAAGATAAGTAAAGGACTTTGTGTAGAACAAGCATAATAATATGGTACGGACTAAGCAAAACAGGAATAAGTCAAGCTTCTTCAACAGAGACAAACAAAATAAAACAAGAACAAAGTGGAATAAAATCTTGTTCAGGCAGAGTGTGATGTAGGCTCCATGGCAGGTACTGAGAAGGGGCCATGGAGATAGAGCAGGGAGAGACTGTCCATGTTGGAGAAATTAGAGGAGGATTTGTGGAGAAGGCAACAAGTTTGAGTGAATGTTACCTAACTAAGAATAGGCCTCTTTCCCAGGCCTATGGCTCACATAGGAGAGGTCTGTTCACATCAAAGAAAACCTGTCCACCCACTTACACTGAGTTTAGAATAAAATCTTATCA
>PVKU01013667.1:0-27438 GCA_004027475.1 Anoura caudifer
TAAGAAGACAAGCAACCCAATTAAAAAATGGGCAAAGGACTTGAACAGACACTTCTCCAAGGAGGACATACAGAAGATCCAGAAACACATGAAAAGATGCTCAATATCGCTTGCTATCAGAGAGATGCAAATTAAAACCACAATGAGATACCACTGCATACCAGTCAGAATGGCCATCATAAATAAAGCAACAAACAACAAGTGTTGGAGAGATTGTGGAGAAAAGGGGGCCCTAGTGCAATGTTGGTGGGATTGCAGACTGGTGCAACCACTATGGAAAGCAGTATGGAATTTTCTAAGAAAACTAAAAATGGATCTACCTTTTGACCCAGCTATCCCACAGCTAGGATTATATCCTAAGAACCCTGAAACACCAATCCAAAAGAATCTATGCACCCCTATGTTCATAGCAGCACAATTTACAATAGCCAAGTGTTGGTAGCAACTTAGGTGCCCATCAGTAAATGAATGGATCAAGAAAGTTTGGTACATTTACACAATGGAGTTCTATGCAGCAGAAAGAAAGAAGGAACTCCTACCCTTTGCAACAGCATGGGTGGAGCTGGAGAGCATTATGCTACGTGAAATAAGCCAGGCAGTGAAAGACAAATACCATATGATCTCACCTTTAACAGGAACCTAATCAACAGAACAAACAAACAAGCACAATATAACCAAAGACACTGAAATTGAGAAGGGGTTGATAGTTGTCAGAGGGGAGAGGGGAGGGAATTTCAGGGGTAAAGGGGAAGAGTTTGGAGCAACAAGTATAAAGGTCACATGGACAAAATTAGCAGGGGTGGAAATGGGAGGGGGGAGGGGAGAGCTGGGGCGGTGGGCTGGAATGGGAGCAAAAGACAGAAAACTGTACAAGAACAACTAAAATAAAAAAAAAAGAATTTCTACAAGTATTTTAAAGGGGCAGAAGTGTAAGAAAAGAGGAAGTTGGTGAGCAGAAGTTCTGAACAAAATCTATAGCAATTGACAGGTATGCAGTAAGTGCATATATTCTATCCATTGGAGTTTCAGCAAAGAAGAAAATAAAGTTCCTAGTCTCAAGGAGCTTATATTCTTTTTAAAAAGATTTTGTTTATTTATTTTTAGAGAGTAATAGAAGGAGAAGTAACAGCGATGTGTGAGAGAAATATCAGTCTGTTGCCTCTTGTGGGGAATGCCACTGGTGACCTTTCAGTTCACAGGCCAGCACTCAATCCCCTCAGCCACATCAGCCAGGATGAAGAGATTATATTCTTTCTTGTTTTTTGACTGAAAGATAATTTTACTTATTTTTGTTTTAATATAAACTTTTAAAATTTATTGTTTTCATCTACAGTTGTGATACATTTTTCCCCATTGCTCATCTCAACTCTGTCAACCCCTATTCCCACAGTTAGTCCCTCCCCCATTGTACTTGCCTAGGAATCCACCATTCATGTTCCTTTGTTTGTCCCTTCTCCTTCTTTCACCCCTTATCCCCACCCCCACCCCCACCTCTGGTCACTGTCAGGTTATTCTTTACTTCCAAGTGTCTGGTTCTGTGTTCAATTTATTGATTAGGTTCTACTTATATGTGAGATCATACGGTATTTGTCTTTCACCACCTGGCTTATTTTACTTAGCATAATGCTCTCTAGTTGTAGCCATGCTGACATGAAGGGTAGAAGTTCCTTCTTTCTTTCTGCTGTTGTGCTGCAGTTTTTTGGTCCACTCACTTAATGATGGACTCAGACTCTTTCCAGCACTTGACTATTGTAAATAATGTTGCTATGAACCTAGGTGCATAGGTTCTTTTGGATTGGTGATTCAGGATTTTTAGGGTATAGTCCCAGCAATGAGATCACTGGATCAAAAGGCAGTTTCATCTTTAGTTTTCTGAGGAAATTCCATACTATTTTCCACAGTGGCTGCACCTTACCTGTCCATGATTATGCCAAGTAGTTCCCATCTCTGCCTGGAAAGCTTATCTTCCAGATATCCTGCCGGATCACTCCTTTAAATCTCATCTTATCAGAGAAGCTCTCTTTAACAAACATCTAAAATAACACTCATTTCCTCTATCCCTATCTGTTTTATTTTTCTGTTCAACCTATATTAATCAAGTTACGATTAATCAAGTTATGATGCAGGCTTTGATAACACCAACTTAAAATTTATTCCTGACTTTATTTCTCATTGCCCACATCCAATCCACCACTAAGTCCTATTCTCTTCTGTTCATTTCCAGTGCTGTTAGCTGGTCTAAACTAACCTCATCTCAGGTCCCTAACCCATGTCCCAACATCTGTTCTTGCCTCAGTCTAATATGTTTTCAACCCACCTGTCAAAGTGAAACTTCAAAAGTGTACATTAGAGAGTATTCTAAAGTGCATTTCATTCTCCTGCTTGAAAAACGTTCTCTCTTAAAACCCATTTCTCTTAATATAAAGGCCCAGATCTTTAAGTGACCCACCAGGCCATTTGTTCTTGCTTCTCTCTTCTCACCTACCTCTAAAGCCTTACAGCTGGATACTCCTCTCTTTCTGTTTAGTTTGTAGCTACTATTTGGTCTTCTCTTTTTTGGTAAACATTCTAATATCTGATTTAGGTCATTCCACTTGAGCATGAAAGCATCTACTCCCTCTAGTCTTTCCTTCTTTTTAAGTCTTATTCTCTAAATCTCAGTTTTATTATTTCATGACTCCACTGATATACGTGGACCTGGATTGCACCTATATTTCCATTAGAGTGTGTGGATAGAACCTTATGCACTATAAGCTCTATGAAGTCATGGAACATATTCCCTTGTGTCCCCAGAATCTGTCAATGTCTACATGTGACAGAGTTCAGTATAATGTAATGAATGAATAATTGAAAGTGCTCCCTCTCATGCTATATTAGCAGTGTTTACTGATAATCTTTCTTGATCATGATAATGTTAGGTAGAAAAATTTCTTTCCTCCATGAAAAGACCAGACTTTCTTTGACATTATTTTTTTCTGCAGGTCTGTTGTACAAAATCAAATCCTCAATTCAAGATTAGAGTATATTGGGTAATACGAGTATAATAATAATTATCATGCAATGCATTTTCTTCGTCCTCATCAGAACACTGGAGAAGGGCTGGAAGGACATGTTCTCTATTCCTTCAAATCTTTGCTTAAATGAGACTTTCCAGGGAGCCTTTCCCAAAAAATAGCCACCTCCCACATATTATAATATTCTAGCCAGCTTTTGACCTTTTCCTAATAGTCCTTTCCTTCATTTATGTAGAATTCCTAGGTTACTCTGGGCTCTACCCTTCTTCCCTGTACTTTTTGTGTATTTCCAAACCCTGTTTTTCTACTTTCCTTAATTTGCTTTCTTCAGACCTAGAACCAAGCCTGTGACTTAACTCTATATATCAAATTCTTTTTCACACATGATCTCTAATTGCATATGATAGATCAGGGAGAGCAGAGTAGCCCTCCCACATACTTGTGTTTTTCCTGGCTTCTAGTCCCTAATGCTCACTATCCACTCACTGACTGGTCAGCACATTGATACTGACTGGTCTATGTACCAGATGCCTGGCCAAGGCTAAATCCTCATAGATGGTGATACACTTACTGTATGGTGCCTTTTCTAGCCATTATTTTTGTACCCATATGATTACATTTCAATCTAGTGGTATATATTACTCATTGGATTTATTGAGTGATCCAAGATTTAGGACTCGGGAGAGTTAGTTGGGACTGGTTGTGGCACTGAGATACATTAAGTAGCAATTGTGAGGATGCCTGTCTGTGGAAGATGGGGATCTGGTAGTTAGACAGAAGCAAACAAGTTCTCTAAAACAGGAACAGAGGCAAGAATTATAGGGCAACCCTATTGGAATGAATCAACTCTTTAGCTTTGCATACCTTGTGCTGGGCCAGATCTGCATTGTTGTACAATTTTATAGAGCTATTATCAATTAACCAGTCATTCTAGTTTAGAGTGATCTCTTCCTCTTCTATTAGTCTATTGTTGGTTGAGTTGTTTTAATATTTAATTCTTTTCAAAGTTCTTGTGGAATTATATCTTGCTTCTTCAATTGTAATTTCTTGAAGGTAGGCAAATCTCAAGTAACAATACATTTCACCTTATAGTGGTCAAAAAAGAAATACTGTATTGATTCAATACACTTCTGTGACAATAGTGACTATAGTGCATTGGGGGATGATTGGAAGTAACATTTTTAAATGATATCAAATATTAAAACTTAGCATTATTACAGTTCATATAATTTTATTCACACACTTATATATGTATTTATACATGACTACAAAGAAATACTATTCAGGAAATATCACAAGGTCACTTAGAAAGCAATTCAAGGCTGGTTGGGGTAAAATGACTTACTCATATTTAAAGGTGCAGTATTTGATGTGTTCAGTGGTTTCCTGAAGCAAAATTCACTGTATGATTTTTTAACTTTGCAAGTAAAATATGATAAAAGCAACAAAGCTTCATTTTTATTGCCATATCGCTCATCATCTTGGAAAAAAAAACTTAGGCCAAATTTAAAGTTAGAGGAATATGTAAGCAGTTCTAACTTATCCCACAGAAAATCGGTGACCTCTATGCCAGACAAGCTAAAAAATATAGAACACAGGTTGTCTTAGTTCAAATGAAAGAAGCCCTGTCTCACTGACAGGTTGCAAAGAGGCATTCTGCTGACCGTGCAGGTTCTTTAATGAGAGTTTACCACTCATCATTCTTGCTTTTTCCTTCATTGATTTTTTTAAATGACAGAAATGCTTTCAAACTTCTGTCAGAAAATGAGTTTCTCCAAAGGACCACAAAACTCCCTTGAGGATCGTCTATAAGATATTTGACCAAGATGGTATCAGTGGCCACAAAAGCATGTTTTTTATTGCTATTTACCATTCTTGCCTATTGTAATGTTTCTGTGCTTCCAAGTACCTTTCTTCAAATTTAAAATAACACCAGAAGAGATCTCATTGCAAAGTGAGCTACTGCCTTACACAGCACTTGAATTCTCAACCCAGAAAATGGATGCTAACTGATACAAAAACCTGATTAACTCCCTTTTCAGAAAACACCTTAACTTCTCTTTAACATGTTTTATGTTCTCTCACATCTTTTCATAATAGTTTTCATCACTGGCTTGCTGCTCTTTTCTCTCCATATATCCTTTCCCTTTGAGACCCCTTTTACGTCCAAAGCTTTAGTATCATTTCTACATATATAACTGTAAAATCTTCATCAAAACCAGCATTCTTCAGTATTACAGACACGTAGTTATATTTACCTATATTCCTACATAGTTATATTAACTTATATTTTTATTTCTTAATTACTTTTGATAATATTGAGGTGTGTTGTGGATCAAGATGCGGACAATGGGAGAAAAGTATACGGAAACCAGTCCAATGGTATCAATCTGGAGTGAAATGCACAATGAAGTTCCAAAACATGGCCAACTCAGGTATTGCTATATGTCAGGAGTATATCCATTCTCTTTATATCACCAAGCAGTGATAACACACTTCCCTAATAACATCACTTCTATTCATCTCTCCTTTTATCTGAATCCACATGTCCCCCGTGGTTTCAACCATCACTTGTTATATCTACTAAAAGGTGACACTGACAGCAAAGTCAAGAATTATCAGATAATGTTTTTAGCTGAATAAAATTGTTGATAAGTATCTAAAGAATTAAAGTTTGCCATCACTCCTATATAATGTCTCAGAACCAGAATGCATTGTCCTGTGACTTGCTTTTTAAAAAAAAAAAATTCAGGTAGAAATATATCCAGCATTTCCTCATGGTACTAGATTTTAATAGTGAATATTGTTCTACAGATATATTCTAATTACATTCACATTAGATCAGTGATGGAAAAGGAAAGCTATTTACAATATTTTATAATAATTTCAAATTCAAATCATGATAAGTAATTTTCTGTGAGTTTGTACATATTTGCCAGGCACCAGCAAGATGTAATAGGAAACTATGGTGGCTACACTCAGCAGATCTGGCTTTAAGTTTTAATTCCACCAAAAATTTCAGGTCCATCAATTACTTAAAGAATGACAATAGACAAGTTATATAACTATTAATACAAGATACCTTTATTTTTGTAATGAGGTTAATAATGTCTATCTTATATGTTTATTTAAAATGTTAAAGGTAATTTGTGTAAAGTAGCCTGAAAGCAAAGGATATCCAAATAAGAAGAGCTATCATTTTCTGAGGTCAGTGGTATTATTTATAATCATCTTCCCAATTGTTTTTGGTAAATAATAACTATTATTTTGTTCATTATGAGTTTTTATCCTATCACATTCAAGAGGTTATCCATTTTTCAGTCACTTATTTATTCAACCAACATTTACTGGGCACAGATATGTGACAAGAAATATACTAGGCAATGGACTAAAAAGACTCAAATTGTTCTCATAAAAGAGCTCCAAGGTCAAGCAGGGAAGACACAGTTAAATAAAATAAACATCTAGAAAAAATATGATACTTAATGGAAGCATTCACAGGGTTACTGTAACATTTAAAAGAATAGGTTTACCAGCACTGTTTGAGTTATCCTGCTGCTGATTAGTCAGGTCTCCTAGCAAAGTAATTATTTCCAGGCTTCGAGAGAAATTTTTCATTCTAAGTCATAATTTTTCCCTTCTTCATTTGTAAGAAATGACTGAGAAATGCCAATTTTGTTTTTCCATTAGTGAGTACCATGATTCATACTGAGTCAAGGTCTGGGGGTGGAGAACATCCACCATCTAGTAAACTTTGGAAGTTATGTTCAAACTGAATCATCTGACATATTAAAGCATCTTTATTGAAGTATACCTAACACAATAAACTATACATATTTAAGTGTGTAATTTAATAATTTTAAAATATGTATATATTTGATAAACCCTTACTTTAAGTGCAATAATGAAGATGCTGATCATATTTAAATTTCCTTCTGTCCCTTGTTAATCCCTTCCACTAGCTCCTCACTCCCCCTCACATTCTCAGGTAATCACTGATCTGCTTTTTGTCACTTATACATTAATTTAAATTTCCTAGATTATATAATGAAATGAGTAGTATATACGTTTCTTGTCTGGGTTTTTCATTCAGTATGTTTATTTTGAGATTCAGCCATGTATTTGCATGTATCTATAGCTTGTTTATATTAATCAATACTATTCCATCCAGTATATAGACCATAATTTATTTATTTATTCTAGGTTGCTTCCAGTGTTTGGTGATTATAAATGAAGCTGCTCTAAATGTTCCTTTATATATCTTAGTATATACATATGCTTTCATTTATTTTGGATAAATACCTTAAAAATATAATGCTTAGAACATACAAAAAGCATATGTTTAATTTTGCAAGATGCTGCTGAAGAATTTTCCTAAATGGTTGTACTATTTTACATTTCCACTAATAGTGCAAGCATTCCACATCTTCCAAACACTTGGTATGGTTGATCTTTTTAACTGTGGCTATTCTAATAGAAATGTAGTGGCGTCTCATACAGTTTAATTTACATTACCCTAATGGGTAATGATGTAAAGCATCTATTCAAGTGATTATTTTTCATCTGTTTCTTAGGTGAAGTATCTTTTAAAATTTTTTTCTATTATTTATGTTCTCTTGTCTTCTGAATACAAGTCTTTTATTCAATATATAATTTATTATTATTTTCTCCCAATCTGTGGCTTGCAGGTATACTTTTTGAAAAAAAATTCTTAATTTTGAAGTCCAACTTATCATTCTTCAAACAAGATAAACCCAAAAAGTCCTATACCAAGACACATCATAGTTAAAATGACAAAGATTTAAGACCAAGAGAGAATCTAAAAAGCAATGAGAGAACAGCAATTAGTTACATACAAGGGAACCTCCAGCTGATTATCAGCTAATTTCTCAAGAGAAACTTTGCAGGCCAAAAGAAAATGGCATAAAATATTTAAAGTGATAAAAGGAAAAGACCTACAACCAAGATCACTCTACCCAGAAAGTCAACCATTTAGAATCAAAGGAGACATAAAGTGCTTTCCAAACAAGAAAAAGCTAAGTGAATTCATCACCACTGAGCCAATACTACAACAAATATGAAAGGGACTTTGTTAAATTAAAAAAGATAAAAAATATGAAAAAGAAAATATAGGAAAGAAGAACTTCTCAGTAACCAAGGCAAACACTTAATAAAAGAAGTAGATCAACCAACTAGGAAGCTAGCACAAAGGACAAAAAAGGTTGGGGAGATCATGTGTAATTATAACAGTAAATTAAGGAGTACATATTAGCACACACATGCAAATTAAATACAAAATTATGACAAAAACATAAACATATAGGGGACAAGTAAAAATTGTAGTGATTTTAAAGTATATTCAAATTTAAGCAACCACTGACTTAAAATACAATGATACAAACAAGGCTTAGTATATATGAATCACATGTATATATTTAACCTACAAGCCTAAAATCTATTAGAAATATATTGGACATAAAGTGAAGGAATCCAAACAAAACACTTTAGAAAGCCATCAACATACAAGAGAACAGGAAAATATGAAAGAAACAGCAAACTATTAAAACAATAAAAACCAATTGATGAAATGACAATACCACATACCTATTAATAATTACTTTAAATGTAAATTGACTAAAAATGTAGGATGGCTGAATGGATTAAAAATAACAAAAACCACAAGACTCATATATATATATATTGCTTACAAAGACACACTTCAGATCAAAAGACATACATAGAATTAAAATAAAGGGATAGAATAAGATATTTAATGCAAATATAAACAATTAAAAAAACTGGGGTGGAAATACTTATATCTGACAAAATAGACTTCAAGACAAAGATTATAACAAGAGGCAAGGGGGAATTTCATAATGATGAAGGATTATCCTACAAGAATATATAACTGTTACAAATATCTACATGCTCATAGTAGGAGCACCTAAATATATAAAGTTAATATATATTTAGATATACATATTTATGTATAAATAATGTATATTTATACATAAAGGGAGAGATCAACAGTGATACACTACTAGTAGAAAACTTTAACACCTCATTGGCATCAATGGATAGATCATTTAGACAGAAAGTCAACAAGAAAACAGTGGCCTTAAATGACACATTAGACTAGACAAATTTCATTGATATTTTTAGTACACTTCATCCTGACGCAGCAGAATATACCTTCTTTTCAAGTGCACATGGAACATTTTCCAGGATAGACTACATGATATGCCACAAAAGAGTCCCAATGTATTTATGAAGACTGAAATAATATTAAGTAACTTCTCTGATCATAATGGTATGAAATTAGAAATCAATTATAGGATGAAAAGCAAAACACATGGAGGGTAAATAATGTGCTATTAAATAATAAATAAAGTAACAATGAGATCAAGAAAAAATCAAAAGATACTTTGAGAGAAATGAAAATAAAGCACAATGACCCAAAATCTATGGGACACAGACAAAGCAGTTCTAAAAGAAAAAATCATAGTAATTCCAGCCACCTCAAGAAACAAGAGAAATTTCAAATAAATAATCTAATCTTATACTTAAAGGAACTGGAAAAGAATAAAGCTCAAAGTGAGTAGAAAAAAGGCAATAATAAAATCAGAATGAAAATAACTGAAATAGAGTCTGAAAAAAAAAAAAAAAACAATAGAAAATGTCAATGAAACCAAGAGCTGGTTCTTTGGAAGAATAAACAAAATAGATGAACCTTCACCCAGACTTATGAAGAGAAAAAGAGAGAAGGGACAAATAAAATTAGAAATTCTAGAGGAGAAGTGGCAATCAAAACTACCAAAATGCTAAGAACAATTATATGTCAATGCTGAACAAACCGGACAAAATAGATAAATTACCACAAACAATACATTATTTCAAGAGTGAAGTAAGAAAATCCAACAGACCAATAACTACTGACAAAATAGAGTCAGTAATTTAAAAACTCCCTCAAAACCAAAAATCCTGAGCCAGATGGCCTCACAGGTGAATTTTACCAAGTAGTCAAGGAAGAATTAAAACCTGTATTTTCCAAACTATGCCAAAAATGAAGAGGAAGGAAGGCTCCCAAACTCATTTTTTCAAGGCCAGCAATATCTTGATAACAAAGCTACACAAAAATATTACAAAAGAAGAAAATTATAGGCCAATATCACTGATGAACATAGGTGCAAAAATCCTCAACAAAATATTATCAAACCAAATTCAGCAACACATTATATGGATCATAAACCATGATCAAGTGGGCTTTATTCCTGGGATGCAAGGTTGATTCAATATCCACAAAATCAATTCATGTGATACACTCATAAAAAATAAAGATAAATTTCATATGATCATATCAATAAGTGTAGAAAAAACATTTGAAAAAAATCCAACATCTATAAACACTCAGGAAGGTGGAAAGAGAGGAAACATAGTTCAACAAAATAAAGGCAATATATGACAAACCCAAAGCAAATATCATTCTCAATGGAGAAAAGCTGAAAGGTTTTTCTTTAAGATCAGGAAAAAGACAAGGATGCTCACTCTCTCCAGTTTATTCAACATGGTATTGGATGTCAGCCACAGCAATCAGTCAAACAAAAAATAAATAAAAGGTATCCAGTTCAAAAAGGAAGAAATAAAACTGTCATTATTTGCAGATTATATGATACTATACAGAGAGAACACTAAAGATTCCACCAAAAAATTATTGGAACTAATAAATTAATACAGTAATGTAGCAGAAAACCAATTAATAATTACAAATCAATTGTATTTTCATACACCAACAATAAACTATTATAAAGAGAAATTAAGAAAACAATCTCATTTAAAATTGTCTCTAAAAGCATAAAGTAGCCCTGGCTGGTGTAGCTCAGTGGATTGAGCACAGACCTGTGAACCAAAAGATCGCAGTTTGATTCCCAGTCAGGGCACATGCCTGGGTTGCAGGCCGGTTCCTGGCAGGGGACACATGAGAGGCAACCACACATTGATCTTTCTCTCCTTCTCTCCTTACCTTCCTCTCTAAAGATAAAATAAATAAAATCTTTTAAAAATTTTAAAAAAAGCATAAAGTACCTAGGAATAAATTTAATGAAGGAGGTAAAAGACCTGTACTCTGAAAACTATAAGACATTGAATAAAGAAATTGAAGGAGATAAATACTGAAGGCTATCTTGTGTTCATATAAATGTCATTTAGCATTGTAAAATATCTATGCATCTAAAGCAATTACAGATTCAATGAAATTCCTAATAAAATACCAATGTCATTTTTTGCAAAATTAGAACAAATAATTCTAAAATTTATATGGAACCTAAAAGATGTAGAATAATCAACACAACCTTGAGAAAGAAGAACAAAGTTGGAGGAAGCATGCTGCCTGATATCAAACTATACTACAAGGCTTTAGTAATCAAAACAGTGTGGTACTGGCATGAAAACAGACACATATGTCTATGGGATAGAAGAGAAAGCCCTGAAATAAACCCTTGTCTATATGGTAAATTAATTTATGTCAAAGGAGGAAAGAATATACAATGGGATAAAGATATTCTCCTCAGTAAATGTGTTTGGAAAACAGGACAGATACATGTAAAAACATGAAATTGACCATTTCTTACACCATATACAAAAAACAAACTCAAAGTTTTAAACTAAAAGGTAGACCTGAAACTATAAAATTTTTAGAAAAAAACATGGGCAGTAAACTTTTGATATCACACCTGGCAATATATATTTTTGGATATGTCTTCTCAGGCAAAGTAAACAAAAAACAAAATAAAGACAAAACTCCAACAAATTAAAAAGATTTGCAGGCCTAAGAAAACCATTAAAAAAATACAAAGGCAACTTACTGTGTGAAAGAAGATATTTGCCAATGATATATCCAATAAGTGGTTAATATCCTAAATACATAAGAAATTCATACAACTTAATACCAATCCCACCAAATGATTAAAAAAGGGGCAGAGGACCTAAACAGACATTTCTTCAAAGAAGACATACAGATGGCCCATATATGAAAAGATGCCCAATATCACTAATTATCATAAAAATGCAAATTCAAATCACAATGAGATGTCACCTAACACCTGTCAGATGGCTATCACCAATAAATTCAAACAGACCAATGCTACTAACAAGTCATTGGAAAGGAGGTGGAGGAAAGGGAACGCTCAAGTACTGTTGGTGGGAATACGGATTATTGCAGCCACTGTGGAAAGCAGTATGGTGCTACCTCAAAAAATTAAAAATGGATCTGCCTTATGACCCAGAGATTCTACTTCTGGGCATTTATCTGAAGAAACCCAAAATACTAAATTGAAAAGATAAATGCATCCCTATGTTAATTGCTTCATTATTTACAATAAACAAATTCATAAGGAAATGTACATATGAGATGGGGAAAAAGTAGGCATATAGTTGTGAATATTCAAAACAGTTTATTTTATATTATTATTTATTATTATATTATTTTCAGCCTGAACAACCATAAACCTACTTTTACCCCACTCTGTATGTGCAATGAGATATTACCCAGCCATATAAAGAATAAGGTCTTACCATTTGTGACAACAAATACCATGTGATTTCACTTATATGTGCAATCTATATAACAAAATAAATGAACAAACAAACTATAAACAAATACCTAGAGACAGAGGACAAAAAAACTGATAGTTACTAGATCAGAAGAGGCTTCTTGGCAGTACAGGTGAAAAAGGTGGAAGAGATTAAGAAGTTAAAAAATTCCAGTTACAAAAGTAGTCATATTAATGTAAAATATATATAGCATAGGCAATATAGTCAATAATATTGTAATATGTATGATGTTGGATGAATATTAGACATACTGGGATGATCGCTATGTAAAGTATACGTGTATATCTAGTTACTCCAATACTAACATCTGAATCTATTCTATCTGATCACATTCCCAAACACAGAGACCTTAAGAAAACCTAGTTCACCCTCTAAATTTTCTACAATGTCCCTCAGCCTATTCAATTGCTCATAGGCTTTTTTTTGTTGTTGTTGTTCTGTTTTTTAATCTTCTAACTATCCTTCTTCTTGTTCCTTAATGAGCTTTGGTCTCTCATTAAAGTCCCATAAAGAATGGAACTCTGGTCTGTCAGTATATGGCCACTTCACTTAAAGAGTTTTCACAGTCTAGTGTGGTGTAGAAAAGCTAAACACTTATGTACACACAGTGTTGTAAGAGAGGTGTGCTCCAAGTGCTAAAGGGAGACAAGTGCCAACCCACTCTGCCTAGAGAAGAGTGACTTCTGTGAGGACAGAAGACTTCACAATGCGGTAACATTTGAACTTTAATGACTAGGAAAACCTGAGTTACAGTGAATGACATCCATCCATATCTTTCAATGTATGGAATTTGATGAAAAGGTACAGCATGCTAAAGAAAAACTGACTCCATGGTGAATGAACGAAATTTAGAGTTCATGAAGAATAATGCTGGAAAACAAAGAAGGAAAAGAAGATGAAAACAGGTTGTGAATGATCCTGTGCAGTATGTAAATACTGTGGCAAAATAACATCCATGACATAAAATGGTTTATTATTATTGCTCTACAGAACAAAAATTGCTACTTTATTTTGTTGATACTTGTTTCTGCTATCAAGCTATGTTTTATAACCTAAATTGAAACACTTAATTCATTGAATCCAATATATAGTCAGTCAAGCATATTACTATTTTTTCTATTATTATGCTGTCATATAGGAGAAAATCTTCACAACCTTGGGTTAAGCAGTAGTTTTTTTTATAGAACACAAAAATCAAAAAAGAAAAAAGTGATAAATTGAATTTCATAAAAATTAAGAAATATTTCTTTCTGTTTTACATTTTTTAAATTTATTTTTCAAGTATAGTTAACAATATTATATTAGGTTTGAATATACAAGGTCTGTCCAAAAAGTATCCAACCTTGTACTATGAAAAATAGAGACATTATTGAAGAAGATACAAGATACAAGAAACATTGCACACAGGACACATGCTCACTCAGTGGTGCCTACGGCCCCCACTGACTAGTACAATGAAGTCATCATCATTCACACATGCACATTTTAATCCAATCTCCTTGGCTATCAGGTTACATCAATGTCATGAAAATATTTCTCGTTATAATTAACAATGATTGGACTTTTTCCGGACAGATCTCGATTTTCAGGTCACTATAATGAAGCATTTGCTTTTATTTAGTTAAATTGGCTGAAGTAATGATATATTTAAGAGCTTATTCCTGTCAACAGAGTTTGTTCCATAATGTTCTATAACTAGTTGACAGAAATGTTAACAGATGAAATCAAAACATTTGATGAGTTTAAAGTTCATTAAATCTGGAACTCTGAACTCTTTATTCAGAGCTTATCCAAGACTTGCAGATGTTCCACAATGTGTCTCCCTTCCCTTCTCTTTGCCTTTCCTTACTTTATTTCCCCCTTGCTTTACATAATATTCCATTTCACTGCCATTACCAGGAATTAAAGGAAATAATTGTAGGAATTAATGCAGTTGAACTTCTTAATGGCCATTTCTACACCTAATTCATGTCTCTTCTAATTTAATGTTTACAACAGAGAAAGGTCTTAAAGACTTTTTATACCCCACTCAAAAACCTCCAGTAATTATCCTTTAACTCTAGATCACGGTCAGTGACAGGGAGTTACTGCTCATGGACTAATTGCTTCTATCATTCATTATCTCATTCATCTCACTTAATCTTCACAACAATCCTATGAGGTATTCGTAATACCCTTATTTTTCACCCAGGGAAATATGCCCAAGGCTATTTAACTGGTGAGCGCTCAAGATGGGTAGTCTGGTTTGACTCTAAAATGAAGGTGTTAAACATTCTTTACCTTCTCTCCAAGCACCTCATCTGGTTCTCAGAAACTTTATATTGTTCAAACTGTTTGTCCACCTTGATTCTCCACTTCTTATTGCCCTATATTAACTATATAATTCCAGATGAGTCAATTTGTTCACTATTCCCTGAATAATTTTTGTATATGTTTCATATAATATGATACTTTTGCTAGCTTTTCTAAACTTTAGTTTTCTCTTCTGTAAAATAAGTGTAATAATATGCATACTTCACAGGGCTCTTGTGTGGGTTAGACAAAAAATACATGAATCTTGAATAGGCCAAACAAATGGTAAGTTTTCAATAAAGATCAGCTGTAACCATACTTACAATTATTATTGTTACACATCCCAGTAACAATTCACAGATAGGGAATGTATGTAAATATGTTTTAGAAATACATCATTTAGAAAGCACCATGCCAATTCACATTTGAATGTGGTAGGTGTTCATAAATACATTGTAATCCTTCTGTGAAGGGGATCCCTGCAGTTGCTTCTAATCTATGTCACATTGGTACCTTCTACAAAAAAATCCTTTGAGTGGCATTTATTTAATTTAGTCTACATTAAAGACTGCTTATTATATTTATTGCTTAATGTAATATTAGCTTAACTTGAAGTAGATTCACAATGTTGTGGACTAAATATTAACTAAAAACTCAATTTAGACATAATTTGACATTTCTTTCATTCAGTTTTAAGGTACATAAAAACAAAAATTGATGAATCTTAATATGAAAACAAATGGCAAAGTATCTAGAAATAATTTTTAAATGTTTTCTAAACACATATTCTGAATTGAAGAATATAAGGGAGTTATCTTCTTCATTATAAATATTGTTTTTTAAAGAAACACTCTTTTAGAGTAAAACGAAAGAGAAAAACAGTAACTTTTAGTAGAAGCTTTATATTCTTGGATCTTTTATATATTCTCCATGATGAGGCTTAAAACATGAAACATCAAGTTGTAAGTAATAAAAAAATGTGAAGATACAGCAAGTAGTTACAAAATGCAATAGGGCAAGATGTTGAGATAGAATTGGCTGGAGACCAAAGTGGGAAGGATCCAAAACTAAAAAATTCAGGCCTTAGAAAATACAATCAGAAGACTATCAAATTTCACTGATAACTCAGTTCAGCTCGCAGATTGATGCTACCAACAATATATCAGAGAAAACGTCCATGGCAATGAGGGATGTGGTTTTACCAGTGTGAGAGGAAATGTCTACCTTTGGTGGATAGACTCACTTCTAGAAAACATTTATCATGTTAAGCTATTTCCGTTTGGGCTGACAGTAAATTCTTCTTGTGAGAGCCAAATAGATGAACTCAGTTTTTTTTTTTTTTTTTTACTGTTTATATTTAAGTGATGTGCACATGACACAGTGCGTTGTAAATAAAAATGTTCCTTACTTTGGTGAATGAATAAATAGGAGGAAGATTTCTATCCAATTTCGGTTCCTAATGAAACACAGGGTATTTTCCTCCCTAGAATGGGCTGTGTAACTGTTGAAGACATGCTTTTCCTGTACAGAATGTTTATTAGTAGTTGAAATATATTTCATTTAAAATAAATGCAAGTTGAAAGGATAAATAAATATTTTGGCTTATTTAATAAATTGGCTTACACATTATATCAATAGTAAAACATAGCAGAAAATAAATTACATTTAAAAACATGTGAAATTTGCTCAATTAATCTACAAAGCTTTAATTAACTCTCGTGATCAAGTAATTCTGAAGATATTCTGTAATTCTTCTAGTGAAATTAATATTAGTATAAATCATATAATTAGTTTATTCCACCAAACAACTGGTTTAATTCCAGTTTTACCAAACTAAATTAAAGGCATCAAATGTGAAAAAAAATAGAACACAGTAAAACTCTTTCAAATAAATAGAAATACATGGAAGAATGAATTTGGACTACATTTCAAAGTCAAGCTCTTCAATAATATATTTTTAATGAGTCTGAAAGAGAAATTAATTTTTTAAATTTGAGGGATATTAACTCATTTTTAAACAAAGCCACCTAGTCTAGGATGTGTTTATACTATGGTTACTAAGCTAAGACCTGACCACTAGCTGAGAGACACATCTGGAAATCCATTTGAGGAGTTACAGTAAAAAGCATTAGACATCATCCTGATAAAGGCAGTAATGCCATGTCAAAAGCCCACCAACTCAAGGTAAGCAGAAGAAATAAAATATAAAACCCAAAGCAGTAGTATGTGTGGACGTGTGTATATTTATTTGTGTGTGTGTTCTAACTAAAATGTAAAAAATTTGGTAATTTAGTTTTGCTGATGATATTCAGATTTTGCTTTTCTGATAAAAAGTTATTATTTCCCTTAATTTGTGAAGAATTTTTTTTACTGGACAAAAAATTCCAGTTTTATAGTTTTCTTTCTTTTAGCACATTAGCATCACTCCCATGATCTTTGGCTCGCCAGGTCCACGTGACAAGTTGTGATGATTATTATCTTTGCTTCACTGTACAGCGAAAGGTTTTTCTTTGTAATCTTTCCAATTTTTTCTTTTTCTTTCTTTCTTTTTTTTTTAGTAATTTGATTATAATATGCTTTAGTATGGTTGTTTATGTTTTTTGGATTTATGCATTTATACTTGTCATTAAATTATGAAAGCTTTCAGCCAATATTTCTCCACATATATTTTTTTGAACCCTTCCTACCTCCCAAGTATTGAACTGCATGTTACAATGCTTGATATTGTGATTTAGGTCACTGAAACTTTTTAATTGTTTTTCAGCCATTTTCCCCTTTGTGCTTTATTTTGGCTAATTTCTATTGCTATCTCTTCAAGTTCACTGATTTTTTTCTCTTGTAGTATCTAGTCTGCTAATGATACCTTGCAGTGACATGTTCATTTCTGTCAAAATATTTTTTATTTCTAGAACTTTCATTTAGTTGAATTTTTGTTTTTTGTTTCTCTTTTTATTGTCCATATTTTCCTTTGTATAATTGTACATATTAATAATAACTATTTTAAAGTTCTTGTCTGTACAGTGACTGCATGGGAATTTCTACCACTCTCCCTCCCCCAACTGCACAGAAAATGCCTTCACAAAAGGTGAGGATTCTAGATGAGGGGTTACAGAACCCTGGAGGCACAGAAATAAAAATGGCCCACTGAACACTTTGTAAAGTATGTGATTATCTAACCACTATGCTGTACACCAAAACAATATTGAATGTAAACTGTAATTGAAACAAAGAGAAAAGAAGTAAGAAAATGACACATTGAGAAGGGTAGGAAAGAGAGACTCACAGTACTCCCATATACCTTCCCTATTTCTGGGCAGCCCAGCAAGGGCAGATACACCTTCCTCAGGAGAGAAGGAGAGGAGAGTAAGCCCATGATGTCACCATGGACCCCAGAGCTGGCCTGTTGCAACACCAGGCTGACTCCCATCGTCCTAGGTGGCTCCCTGGTGCCTCCCACAAACTCAGCACTTCTCACTCCAGTGCCTAGAAGTGCCAGCGACTTAAGCAGCTGGCAAGGCTCCTTGGGGCCTCCTGGAAAACCAGGCCTTGTGTGACCCTGGTGCCTACTTGCTCTGCAGCCCTAGGAGGATCCCATAACACCAGAGTCTGGTAGGTTCCCATGAATCAAGCAACTAGCTTCCCTAGCACCTCCCTATTCCAGATCTTCCCCCAAACCCCCACCTGGTACCTGCTGATTCTAGTGGCCCCAGGCAGCATCCTTGGAACCAGACCCTTGTCAAGTCTCCAAGAATCCAGACTTTTAGCTCACTATGATACTTCTCCTCTTGGTGACCCTAGGCAGCTCCCAAGCTTCTGGTGGGCTCCCACCAACCCAGGCTTCCAGCTCATGTGGATACCTACAGGCTACAGTGATCCCACACATCTTGCACAGATCCAGGTGTTTTCTATAACATCAGGCTTTCTGCAGGTTCCTGCAATTCCATGGCCCCAACTTACCCTGTTGCCCATCAAGGAGCTCCTGGAGCCCCAGGCCATTCCCATAGCACTAGGTTCCCAGTTGACCCTGGAACCTGCAGGCTCTAGAGGCCCAGGCAGCTCCTATGGCTCCAGCAGGCTTCCTGGACTCCAGGCGCTCACAGTACCCCTGTAAACCCAGGCTCCTGACCCACTCAGTGCTGGCAAACTCCACCAGTGGCAGGTTGCTCAGTGGTCATAGTAGGTCCCACAGTTCCAGGCAGCTTCCTAGGTCCTAGGCTCCTAGAGTGCTCTGTGAACTCAGGCCCCCAATCCTCTCCAGCATCTGCCTGTTCCTAGGGCCTCTGGTGGCTCTGATGGCCCAGGCTATTTGCCCACGTCCATGCCACACTCTTGTGGCATGGTGTGATCCTGGTGAGCTCCCATGCTTTGGGCCTACCTCTGCACCTGGCTCGCTTGCGTGGCCTGGTGTAGTTCCCAGTAGGCTCCAGTAAACCTAAGCTCCTGTCACATCTCAGCACTGGCTGGGCACCATGGCCCTGGGTGACTCCTGCAGACTCAGGCTCCCAGTTAATGCTCAGGAGCCCAGGCTCCATGTAGGCAGCTGTGAACTCAGGGTCCTAGTGAGGCCCATCACCAAGCTGACTACCACAATCCCAGATTTTTGACCTATGCTAGGACAAGGCTACTCAAGGACTCCAACAGCAAACCTAAGAAGTCACTGATAAAGGGCATTGTCTGCTAAAGCCAGTCTGTACGGACTGGAGTGATTGCCTGCCTTCTCAAATGTGCAGTAGCCAATGTAAAGCCACAAGGATAATGAACAATCAAGGAAATATGACACCAACAAAGAAACTCATGAAATTTCAATGCCTGACCCAGAGAAACACAGATCTATGACCTGTCCGACAAAAATTACAGATTAATCTTTTTAAGGAAATTTAGTAAACTATGAGAAAACAAAAGTAAATTAGGAAATTAGGAAAACAGTACATAAACATACACATTCAACAAAGAAATAGAACCTATTAAATCGCAGAAATTCTAGAGCTGAATTGTAGAATGTAGAATGATCGAACTGAAGAAATAGAGAGCTTCAACATCATTTGACAAAATTCAACATTCTTATATGATGGAAACTCTCAACAAATTGGACATAGAAGGGACATACTTCAACATAATAAGTGCTGCATATGACAAATCCACAGAAAACATCGTACTCAATAGTAAAATTGAAAGCTTTCCCGCTAAGTTTAGGGACAAGACAAGGTTGCCCACTCTCACCACTCCTCTTCAACATGCAAAGTGCTGCTCTGAGTCAGAGCAGTGAAGCAAGAAAAAAAAATCCTTAATGTGGCACCATCAAAAAAAAGTGATTGTGAGGGGGATGTGATGTACAGAACAGGAAATACAGTCAATAATATCATAACAACTACATACTGTAACAGATGGTTGCTAGATTTAATCATGTTGATCACTTTGTAAGCCATATAAATGTTTAATCGCTATGTTGTACACCTGAAACTAATAAAATATTGTCTGTCAACTACAATTAAAAAATAAAATTTTGAAAGTAAAAAAATAAAACCAAGGTGAGAGGAAGTGTATTAAATATTGCAAATGTTAGGAATTTTATTTGAACTTTATTTTGTGTTGTTTCATATTAAGTATTTTTGACCAATGAATATTCTATTTCTCTGTAATGTTAAAGAAAAACTTGAAATACTGTGTGTGAAAATATATACTTTAAATAAGAAGTCATTGAAAATAACTTGTAAAAGAAACAAAAAAAAATAAAAATACCACTAAAAAGAAAAGAAAATAAAAGAGACATCCAAATCAGAAAGGTAGAAGTAAAACTGTCTCTGATTGCAGACGATATGATCTAATATATAAAGAATCCTAAAGCCTCCCTCAAAAACTATTAGAAATAATAAAATTATTCAGTAGCATTACAAAATATAAAATCAATTATAAAAATCAGTTGCATTTCTCTATACTAACAACACACTATCTGAAGAGATTATAAATTAATCCCATTTTTAATAATATTGAAAGCAATAAATTTAACCAGTGAAGTGAAAAATGTGTACACTGAAAATTATAAAATATTGATGAAAGAAATTAAAGAAAATACAAATAAGTGGAAAGATATTCCATACTTATGAATTTGAAGAAATGATATTGTGAAAATGTCCATACTACCCAAAGCAATCTACATATTCAGTGCAAGATTCAAAACTCTTATGGTATTTTTTACATTAATTAAAAAAATCCTAAAATTTCTATGGAACTGCAAAAGACCCTGAATTAAAGAACAAAGCTGGAGGCATTACAAATCTTGATTTCAAATTTTATTACAAAGCTATAGTGATAAAAATGATATGATATTGACATAAAAGAGACATGTAAGTCAAGGGAATATAATTGAGAGCCCAGAAATGAACCCACTCATACGTGACTAACTGGCACTTGACCAGGGAGTCAGGAAGATGCAAAGGGAAAATGATAATCTTTTCAATAAATGGTGTGGGAATGCTCAATAACCACACGCAGAATAATGAAATTGGACCTCTGTCTCATACACTCACAAAAATTAACTCAAACTGGATTAAAGACTTACATATAAGTCCTAAAAACTGTAAAACTAGTAGAAGAAAACAAAGGGGAAAAGCCTCTTGACATTGGTCTTGGCAAAGATTTTTTTCAATATGACACCAAAGCATAAGCAACAAGAGCAAAAATAAACAAGTGGGACTAAATCAAAATAAAAAACTTTAGCACAAAAAAGGGAAACAACCAGCAAAATAAAAAGAAATGGAGGAAATATATTTGCAAACCATCTATTTGATAAGAGATTAGTGTTCAAAAGGTATAAGACACACTTACTACTCAACAGCAAAACAAAACCAAAATCAAAACAAAACAAACTAACCAACTGCCCTCCCAAACCAACATAATCCAATTTAAAAATGGGCAGAGGAATTGAGTAGACAGTATTCCAAAGAAGCCATCCAAATATCTAAGAGGTACATGAAAAGGTGCTGATCATCATTAATTATCAGGGAAATGAAAACCAAAAACATGAGCTATCACCTCATACCTTTTAGGATGATTATTTTCAAAAAGACAAGAACCCTGGCTGGTGTAGTCCAGTGGATAGAGCACAGGACTTGAACCAAAAGGTTGCAGGTTTGATTCCCAGTCAGGGCACATGCCTGGGTTGCAGTCCAGGTCCCCAGTAGGGGGTGCATGAGAGGCAGCCACAAATTGATGTTTCTCTCCCTCTTTTTCTCCCTCCCTTCCCTTCTCTCTAATAAATAAATAAATAAAATCTTTAAAAAAAGACAAGAAATAACAAGTGCTGATGAGGATGTGGAATAAAAGGGAATGCTTGTGCTCTCTTACTGGGACTATTTATTTATATAGGCACTGTAGAAAACAGTATGCAGGTTCCTAAAAAATAGACCTGTCATATGACCCAGCAATCCTACATCTGGGTACACGGGGGTGGGCAAAAGTAGGTTTACAGTTGTAATACAAATAAATAATAAAATAATTAATAAATGATAATACAAGAATAAATTGTTTCGTATATCTACAACTGTAAACCTACTTTTGCCCACCCCTGTATATATCCAAAGGAAATGAGAACTGTCTGAAAGAGATGTCTGCACCCACATGTTAATTGCAAAATTATTCACCATGGACAAGACATGGAATCCACTTAACAGTCCATCAAAGAATGAATGGCTACAGAAAATATGCTATACTATGTACCTATAATGGAATATTATCAGCCATAAAGAAGAAAATCCTGCCACTTGTGACAACATGGATGGAAATGAGAGCATTATGCTAAGTGAAATAAGTCAGACAGAGAAAAGGCAAATACTGTAGGATCTCGTTCACTTGTGGAAGCTAAAGAAGCTGAGTACATAGAAATACAGACCAAAATGGTGGTTGGCAGGGGCTGTGGGGTGGGAAATAGGGAGATGTCAATCAAAGGGTACAAACTCACAGCTGTAATATAAGTAGCATCTAGGGAAGCAATGTACAACATAATTCATAATACTGTATTATATACTTAAAAGTTGTTAAGAAAGTAGATATTAAATGTTATCACCACACACAAAATTGTAATCATGTGAGGAGATGGAAGTGCTAACTGACCTTATCATGGTAATAATTTTGCAATATATACATGTATCAAATCATCAGATTGTACACCTTAAAATTACATCTTATATGTCAATATAAGCTCAAAAAAGCTAAAAATAAAGCTCAAAAATAAAGTTCTGGTCTGTTGCTTTTATCATCTCTGTTGTGTGCCTGTTTCTGTTTACTGATATTTGTCTTCTTATAGGTCATATTTTTTTCTTCTTCACACATCTCATAAGTCTATTTGATTCTGGGTTATTGTAAATTTTATATTGTACAGTGCCAGATCTTGCCATTCTTTAAAGCTTAGTGACCTTTTTTCCTAACAGGCAGTTAAGTTACTCACAAATGAAACTGATCCATTGGAAACCTGTTGTAGAACTTTGTCAGGAAAGCTTTAGAGTGGCCATGTTTTCATAGCTGCCCATAGCGCATGTAGCACTTACTCTAAGGAAACTTTTTGTGTGGCCACTGTCTATATAAACAAATAGATTCAAATATATGCTACAGAATTAATGGGTCCATGTTAGCTTTAGTATTTATAAATCAATGTCAATGAATATGTAAAATAACAATTAGAGAAGAGATTCATATGATTTCAGTTTTGTAAGCAGGGTGTGTAACGATATTTCATTGCATAGGCACCATCTCTTTCTTTTCAAGTCCAGAAACAATTTCTTCAATTTCTTTACTTTCAACTGTGCCACTCCTGGCTAATTCCCTATCTCCTATCAAGAGTCAAAGGTGACAATAGTGGTGTTACAATGTCACAAGTCTTTGGAATCTGTGTATTTTGAAAAAACACAGATCTCCTTGTATCTGTAGTTCCCTCATAATATTTAATACAAATTTAGTTAATCCAAGACAATTTTAAGTCATGACAAAGTCATCACTCAATATGTCGTCTATCAATACCAGCTTCCCATCACTTTCTCAAATGTTTTTACTACATTTTATTGATTATGAGTACAAATCAAGCCTTACTTGGAGCATGCAGATACATGAAAATAATTATTTTCTGGTTACATTACATTTGCCATTCAGAATTTCATAATGTAAATGTAGAACAGTACATCTTCCAGCTGTTTCTTCCCTTGAACTCTCTGGGCTGCACTGACTGCATTCCTAAAAAGTAATCTTTTTCAAGGTTGAGAACACTATTAACTTACATACATTGTCATCGATGGAGAGAATGGGTGAAGGGCCTGGGAAGGAGTGTTAACAGCAGTGTCACTTGCTCAAAGAATGTTCTTCACCTGGGAAAGGATGGCCAACACAGGAAAGCACAACATCACCATATAGTTTGGAATCAAGAAAGGGCATAATCAAAAGAGCCCACTGGAATTGCAGAGCAATGGTATGAACATTCTTGGAGAATAGGGGCATGGCCACCCTGGAAGACTGATTGATTCATAATCCAATGAATTTGTTGGAGTGACTGTGTTGGGTGCCAAAGGTGATGATAGAATGAGTAGGCTAATGGATATTTGCTTCTACCTCACTGTCCTCAGCAGCTGAAGACCAAGGTGGTGACATATGGCTGGAAGAGCTGGTCTATCAGACCATGCATCATCTCAGGTCAAGAGTTAGCGATGGAATTTCATCAGCTTAACAATGGTTGAACTTACTATGTGTCCAACATGAGTGAGAATTGCAACAAACCAGCATGTACATACTATTTTTGTGCCTCAATCTCACACAATCTTATGAAAGAAATACTATGCTAGTAACTGTAAGTGTTAAACTTGCAGCCCTTAGACAAACGTGAGTGCAAGGGAAAGTCAGTGGATCCCAGTACAAGAAGGTTCTGAGAGCCCTGGCTGAAGATACAGACACCAGAGCCCACACCAGTTCTGGTCAGTAATCAAGGGCATCCACACATAGCCTCAGCTGTTCTCAGGCCATGGAGGGGGACTTTGTTTAAAAAATTGGGACCACCTCCCCAAGGCCTGGGGCCAGGAGCAGGGCCCCTACCCATACCTAAAGATAGTACTCCTTCTATTCTAGTACAGAATTTCTAACCTCAGCATTATTGACTGTTTAGCAGGATAATTCTTTGCTGTGAAAGACTCTTCCATGCATCGTAGGATGTTTATCAGCATTCCTGACTTCTACTCAGTAGAAGCCAGTAGTACCATTCGTACTAAATATGATAATAGAAATGTCTCCAGATATCACCAAAGTCTTCCAGGGAAGTAAAATCATCCCTAATTGAAAATCATTGTGTTAGGGTTCATTTAGTTCTACTAGTAAAGTATGACACTTCTAGTGTTTCTACTGACACATCTTTGTTTGAATGAATTTTCTCCCTTTTATCAGTCAGAAAGTTATTGTCTTTTAGCACTGTACTTGCTTTGGAAATTGCATTTCTTAGTTTCCTGGAAATTCTTTTTAACTTACCTTGTAGGGTTTCCACATATGCAACTGTGGCTTATAATTCAGCAGCATATTCAAAGAAGGCCTGACATAGATATTTTGAGTTCTGTCCTTGAATAGCATCCTTCTCTCTGCTAATTTGTTCTGTAAATTTCACCACTATTCCCTCTGAATGTTCATCTCTATGTCTTTATTTCTGCCAGAATTCCGTTAATGTCTTAGGATATTCCTTCTTGTCAAGGAATCTCTAGACAGAAATGTAGGGCAAATGTAAGGCACAGCTCATTCTTTCCTGGGTCACAATGCCAATATCACTGTAGACCAATGTCTGAAAATAGGTGTTCCATATGCTTTGTCTGGTGTCCTAGTTGTTTATGTAAGGGACGCAAATTCGGTTTCAGTTACTTCATGATAGCTGGAAGAAGACTCACTCCCCACACCTCTTCTTAACATAAACTTCACCATGTTTGAACTTTCTCATTTTTTATTTCCTCATTCATACTCTCACCTTAATCCATTCTAATCTAATTCCACTTTCATCCATTCTGCTGAATCATTATATGTAGGTTATGAAAAAACATCCATATCTTCAAAGATACTTGGCATTTTTCACTTCTCAATTTATCTGGCCTCTCAGCAAGATTAGGTATATTTGATTACCACATTCTTCTTGGAAGTATAAAACAAAAACAACAATAAAAATAAAATTGAACAAAAGAAGACACTCCTTCCCTATTTTCATGGCACCAATGCCCTGGATTTTCCTGCTACTTTGTTGACCATGACTTTGTGATTATAGTCTTCTTCATCCAGCTATTCAAAACTTCACAGCTTGGATCTACACTGGTATATACATTTGCTAACTTGAATAATGGAATCTCAAAGGAAAACTGAATGTAATATTCCAAAGACAAAGCATTTCAGTTCACTACCTCTAAAACATGATGCTTTTCCTGAGGTCCCTATCTAAGTAAAGCATACCATCATTCATTTAATTGTACAAAGAAAAAAAAAAGCAGATTTCCTTGACAACTTACTCACCTTAACTCCCATGCCATCCATTACTAAGTCCTGTCAGTCAACTGAACTTTCTAAATATCCTATACATTCATTGAATTTTTCCCCCTTCCAACCCTTGATTGAATCAGCTTTGTATCTTCTAATCTACTGCAAAACCTCACTAAGTAACCTTCTCTACCCTGCAGCCAGAGGGATCTCAAAAATGCAATCTAGTTATGCTAACACTTGCTGAAGTGGTGTTGATACCCAATTGCTTTTAGAATAAGAGTAAAATCTTTTTAAAATATATTTTATTGATTATGCTATTACAGTTGTCCCATTTCCCTCCCTTCATTCCCCTCCACCCTGCACACTCCCTCCCACCCACATTCCCCCCTTTAGTTCATGTCCATGTTTCATAAGTTGTTTAGCTTCTACATTTCCTACACTATTCTTGCCCTCCCCTGGTCTATTTTCTACCCACCATCTATGCTACTTATTCTCTGTACCTTTTCCCCCTTTCTCCTCCTCCCACTCCCCTGTTGCTGACCCTCCATGTGATTTCCATTTCTGTGGTTCTGTTTCTGTTCTAATAATTTCCTTAGTTTGTTTTAGGTATGGTTGTTAATAATTGTGAGTTTGCTGTCATTTTACTATACACATTTTTTATCTTCTTTTTCTTAGATAAGTCCCTTTAACATTTCATATACTAAGGGCTTGGTGATGATGGACTCCTTCAATGTGACCTTATCTGAGAAGCACTTTATCTGCCCTTCCATTCTAAATGAAAGCTTCACTGGATAGAGCAATCTTGGATGTAGGTCCTTGCCTTTCATGACTTGGAATACTTCTTTCCAGGCCCCTTCTTGTCTGCAAGGTCTCTTTTGAGAAATCAGCTGACAGTCTGATGGGAACTCCTTTGT
The DNA here is from genome assembly GCA_004027475.1 of Anoura caudifer. Lineage (NCBI taxonomy): Eukaryota > Metazoa > Chordata > Mammalia > Chiroptera > Phyllostomidae > Anoura > Anoura caudifer. The sequence continues at coordinate 27,311 of PVKU01013667.1, forward strand.
AGGTGACTGTATCCTTATCCCTTGCTGCTTCTAGAATTCTCTCCTTCATTTTAATCTTGACTAATGTAATTATGATGTGCCTTGGTGTGTTCCTCCTTGGGTCCAACTTCTTTGGGACTCTCTGAGCT
>PVKU01013668.1:0-27434 GCA_004027475.1 Anoura caudifer
AAATGAAATCTTAAAGACTGCTTTCCATCTTTTCTGCTCAGCTGCTCTTCCAAGTGTTTTAGGGGGCTGGGGGAGAAGGCTTCGTCAACAACAGGATCAGTTCCTTTCTTATCCCAGCCTTCCTGGCTTATTTTCTCTCCAAAATAGACACCAGCTTCCTGTTTACCCAGCTACTTCTCCTCCTTTCTTTCTTCTGCAAATTCCTGGCCACTAAAACTTCCATTCATGAACTCATGTTGGAATGAGCCATCTCACGGTCAAGGAAGGGCTTCAAAAAAATCAAATAAGGAACAGGGACAGTAAAACACTCATTCTGTGGGTCCTCACCCCGAAGGCGTTTAAGGATTCCCAGGAGATTGGGACATGCAGACTCCCTGGTGTCTGCTCCATGCCACCCCACTTCCCCTCCACAGGCCATCACACATGGACCCTTTTCCAGGCTCTGACACTACGTGTTCCCCAGCACCCCCACCCTGTGATTGTGACTTGGGGGGCCTACAGAGCACACCTGTAGAAACACCAAGATAGAATGACTTTAAAATGAGAGGGAGCCTGAGTTAGATCACAATCTGATGTTTGGTCACAGAAGTGATAGATTTTATTTTAAACCTTCATGAAAATCTTGTAATATTTATCCTGTCTCAGACCAAAATCTTTTATTAGCCAGTACATGAAAAGAACCTACACTTGATGTATCCTGCCTTAGAATACTTGTTCAAGGGAAAGGTTTAAGGTGTGTTTCATCTTATGTATATTGAAAACGATGACTTTCCGTGTATTCATGAGCATGACATGGGCACTCATGTAATTGTGTTTTGTTGTTTTCAGTGTTGTGCACTATTACCACACACGCAGAACTTACGGTTTCCTCCCAGGCAGGTCCCCCGCACAGAGTGTACTATCTTTCCTATTTATCTAGTTGGCCAAAACATCCACTATTTTATATCTTTGACTCAGCCTTCCATTTATATTATCTAAGCATGGGTTTGCAGGGTAATTTTTAATTCAATTTTTGGCAGAAAAATAAATTACATGCTAGCACGTAAAGATATTTCTTACTTTCACAATTTATAGGGGTGATTCAGTAATTCTGTCCACTGCTGACATGTGGGGGGCCCCACATGTAAGGGCCCCCAAAAAAACAAGGCTACTAAAAGAAAGAGATAAAGAGAGATCCAACTTTGATGAACATAACCAGTACTTTGCAATCAGCGTATCTAAAGAGAAGCTATTTTAGTTCCACAAACACACAGGTTTTGTTTTATAGTTGGCCACTGTCTTTATTTTGAATTTACATAAGAGACGTCTTCTTGGGGCTCAGATCTTCAGTCAGGCTGGTAGTTGTAAAAGATACTGCTCCCCGCCCCCAGAAGTTGGGAAGCTTGTGTCCTCCCCAATTCCCTGTCCTCGCCTTGTTGCAATTCAGTCCAATCACCGTGTTTCTAAATTTGTAGATAAGATATTTCCCAACACCTCATTCTGTGCACAACACATTCGCATTCCTAACTCCTAGCTCCCCTGCTGATTATTCTGGTTCTGTTCTGCTCTACTTACTTATAAAACGCATCATTCTAAGTCAGTCAGATGCTATTTTTACTCCTTCATCAGATACTTCTACTTCCAGATATCTTTATTTAATAACCTTGAAAAAAGCAATTATAAAAATAAACATATTGATAGTCTATCTCTTCTGTTTTCTTTTTCTAATTTTACAGCTTCACTCCTCATTGTCTCCTGCTAATCTTAGCACCAGTCTTTACCAGCACAGCCACAATGGATGTGGAAATAAAAGTCAGGCAATGATACCCCGCCTAAAAATGTAACAGAGAGCCAGCCAATCACTACAGCCCAACAACATGCAGAGTAACCTCAGGCAATCTTCTCTGAAATGGGGATAATAACACCTGCCTTTAAAGGTCTCATTAGGATTCTGAGTCCCCAGTGAGATCAAGGTGAGAGAGGGTGAGAACAATGGCTCTTCATTTATTTCTGATTGATTGATTTTAGAGAGAGAGGAAGGGAGAGAGAGAAACATTGATTTTTGTTGTTCCACTTATTTATGCATTCACTGGGTGATTCTTGTATGTGCCCTGACCAGGGATCAAACGTGCAACCTTGGCATATCGAGATAATACTCTAACCAACTGAGCTACTAGGTGAGGGCAAGTGATAGCTCTTTAATGGTGATTTCAGGTTGTCAGAGAATGTATATGAATAAGATGACTTGCATTTCATCTCAATGTACAGCAAGAATCACCATGGGTGGTTGATAAGGCAGCCGAGGACCTTATCGTGAATGGCTTATTTGCATGGTGTATGATTTTGTGTGCCAAGCATCATATGTGCACTTTGCATCTCTGCTGTGTTCAACAGCAATGCATGAGTCAAAGAAGTTCACAGAAAGCAGAACCTTTGAATAAACAATAAGGTGGACTTGAAAAGCCAGATTTGGTAAAAGCGGTCATTGTCTATTGGAAAATATGTTAAAGCATCTTGTATTTGTTTGGTTTTAGCAAATGCTAATAGTGACCTTCTGTCTAATTGCCCAACTCCTCGTAGAGCTGCTTCTTGGGAACAAACAAACAATCCAAGGTTCATGCTCTTTCTTGGACAGCTTTTATGTAAGCCACGGGGTCCTTCTCATTTCTGGCTAGTAGGACACCATTGAAAAATATTTAAGGGCCTACTTTTTCCATGTCTTAAATTTTATCGTGAATCCAGAGAGAAGTGAATCATCTTTTCTGCTTTACTGTGTACTTATCAACAAAGCAGATAACCTAAGCTGTTTTTAAATAATTTGCTTTTTTTTAACTTAGACACTCAGTCCACCTGGAAATAAAGAGAGGAGAAACAAAAGAGTGAACGTCAGCAAAACATGACAAGGTCTCAGAATTCCCGAGCCCACAGGAGCCTCCTTGGGAATCCTCACATCCCCCTTGGTTCTGTGACTCTCCTAGAAGTCCCCCGGGAAGGGAGGCAGGGTACTTCGGAGAGCGGTGGAGAAAGGTCCTGCAGGATCAGCTGGCCTCTCCTTCTGCCCCTCATCCTGGAAAGCTAATTCTATCTACTGCATAATACAGAACGCCTGGTTTTCAGTCAAGATGCAACGCCTCAGAACTCTGGGCTCCAGGACAGAAAGACTGACTTCCCAGACTGACAGCCTCCATGTCCCCTTGTCATTGAAGGGTGCACCTATACCTCTGTCTCATGCCAGAGTAGAAGAAATATTTTCCAATAAAGGCAGCAGACTCATAAATTGATTCCTTCTAATAAATACCAAATGTTCCTAAAAGAATGATATTTTTCTTATTAAAGTATTTTGAGATGTGTGTCATCCGTCAGAATGGCATGGGGCTTATCAATGTTGTATCTTCGAGAAAGTGCGTTTTGAGATCAAAAACGTTCACAGGAAATGTACTCATGCGGAGTGTCCCACAGCGGTTTCTCCAAGTTCGCCTCTTGGTACGGACATATTTTTTTTCTAACAAGTACTCACAATCAATTCCAAAGCTGGTTTTTTTCTGGAATTTCTAATTGCAAACCTTTTTCTAAAAGCATAGTCAATGGTCCCGTAGATGCTATTGCACAGCAGTTTGCTGCTAGGCCCAGACCAGGGTGAGCCATGAGAGGCGCCTAAGGTTGAAATGCAAAGGTTGCACACTCGCTCTCCCGCCTGTGCCTGACCTCAGACTGACGGCCTCCTTAATTTTGTGCCCTAGGCGCCTCTCTTGCCTCATCCTAGTGCTGGCCTGGGTGCTCTGACGGTCTGGAGGCTTCTGGAAATGCAGAAGACACCTGAACGTTTTGGATGCTGATTCAGCGGGGGCAAGTGAAGCAATGGTGATTAATAGCCCGTCTGTCTGTCGAAGACCAGACCAGGCTTTGCCCACGACCACAGGCATGACCTGGGGCCAGCTGGGTCCAGACACGCGCCCCATGACGCAATGCTGCGCTCCCTGCCCCGAGCCCCGCCAGCAGGACGACCACACACAGTCTGTGCTGCTGCACAGAACTGCCTACACTTCACAGACAATTAGCTGGGGCAGATCTGGCTCTCCTACACCCACTTTCCATTTTCTACACCTCAACCACGTTCTGGCGAGCTGGTGTTTCCAGCAGCCTCTAAGAGACATCAGAGACGTAAAGGGCAGCAGCTTCTTTACTTTTTCACCAGTCCCACCCCACTGTAAGCCCCTTTCAGTTGTTTGCCATTTGCTATTACTCAGGCCCACGGTATCCTGCCTCGACTCCAATGCAGTTTTCCCTTCCTCCCCAACTCCCCCACCACCAGCTCCCACTTCATCATCAACCAGCGTCCGCCTTTCCTCAGCCTTTTCTTTACACATTCTTTCCTCCAGACCAGCCACTTTCCACCAAAGACGTAGCTTCCCGGAGGCTCTCCCTGGTGGAGTCTGTAGAGTCAGGACAAACATTAACTTACAACTCAAGGTGGCGTAGGGTGTGAGGGCCTCGAGCTTTTATTTTATGGCCCATGATTTTCATCACTGTCTTATCTAGGTAACTGTCTTGCAGCCTTGGCTGTACCTACCTGGAAAACTCCAACCCGAGGTGAAGCTGGTCCTTCCCTGAGCTGACACCTGTCAGCTGAAGCACTGATGGAAAAAAAAAAAAAAAAACCACAAAGCTGGTAGATGGTGAATTCCTGGTTCCCCATCTCAACTGGCTATAAATGATGCCCAGTCATTGTTTCTCTAACCAACCTACTCTCCTACTTACACAGTAAGTGTTTCAAACCTTCTCTGCTGTGTTCAGATTTCTGACTCTTCCAGTCTTATCTTTGTCTTACTCTCTGAAGCTGACCTTGCTTTCTGATCCTCAGAGAAAATTTTAAAGTGACAAGATAGGAGCTCCTTTAACTTTCTGCCTCCAGATTAATAGATTTTTCCTAAATCAGCACCCACCTTCCTCTTCCTGCTTGGGGGTTACATCTCTCTACTTACAATCTATGTAAGTACAAACTGAGTTTAGGTTCTTCCCCCTACCCCAGACTTCTGTATTGTTAACCACCCCAGTAAACAGAGCTCCATCCCAGTAAATAACGCTCCAATGCTCCCAGTTATCTAAGCTAAAGTGGTCGTGTCCCTCACTCCTCATCTCCAAAAAGCACATTTCTTCAGCACTTTCTCAAGTACCCATAGGCTTTACCACCCTGGTCCCAGCTACCTTCATTTTTTGTCTGCACAAGGGGTTGGCAAATAAGTGTTATTGGAACACAGCACACTCTTTCATTGATTGATTGCCAGTGGCTGCTTGCACTACAAGGGCAGGGATGAGTCGTTGCTGCAGAGACCTTATGGTCCACAAAGCAGAAAAGATTTCCTTTCCAGTCCTTTACAGAGGAAGTTGGCCAATCCCATCCTTGCTCTCCACCATCACAAGAACCTCCCAGTGCACCCTGCACAAAACCTGGTACTCTGATCTCAGGTTCATGCCCCCTAGCACAGCAGGTCAGCCTTTAAAAATCTGTGCTTGGGAGCCTTCACCCCGCGAACATCACGCTTGGGGTGCAGTGCACTGTCCCCAGCCTGGCTCCCTGGGTCTGTATGGTCAGCCCCTGTCCCCTCTCACCCTCACCTTGCACCGCTCTACCCCCTGCTGGCCACCCCCAGCAGCACTCTCCACCTCCCAGCTCCGCCAATGCGCTACACCCTTTCCTGCCTCAGATTTTGGAAAATTTTGTTTTCTCTGCCTTGGAGGCTCTTTTTCTCCCTGGATTTGCCCCTCATCCAATTCCTACTTAATCTTCAGGACTCCGCTTAGGCCTTGCTTCCTCCAGGAAGCCTTTTCTTTCTCCCAGATGAGGTTGGGCACCCCACTTCACAGCACAATGTACTCTTTGTTTAAAGAGTTTATCTCAGTGGCTCCTAATCCTTTCTGAAACTATTTGTTTAGTGTCTGCTTTTTTGGATAGGCGGGAAGCGTGATGATAGAAAAGCTTTGTCTATCTGGCTCAGAAATGTTATCTTCAGGACTTGACACAGCACCTGGCACAAAATAGGTACTCAGAAAATATTTTTTAAAATAAATGGATGATTAGAAAACACAATAAAATTGTGCTAATGATGCTTAGGGGTAATACACACACACCACTTAGTTAATTGCCTGGTACTGGCCAAAGTTAGATTATATTTATATTTTAGTATTACGTGCTTCTCACTTTGAAACACTTCTAGACTTCTCGATTCAGCAGAAAAGAAGGTACCTAAAAGGCATTTCATTCTTGTGAGATGCAGCATGGATCGTTTTTATTGATTTCTTCTGTTTGGTTGCCTATAGCAAGCATAATCTGACATTTCGTAGTGTGAGACTTCTCAAATGCCACTGTAGCCAACCTTAGAGGCCAAAAACCACACTAACCTGTGTATCCTAAGCTCTGTGGTCCCTGCTGCCCTGCAGACCTACTTTCCGTCCTTCACCCTGCTTCCTGGTTGGGTTTGACCAATGGGCACCACCAACCGAAGACTAAAGGCAGTGCAGCAAGAAAAAGGTATTTCCCCCGCCTCCTCCTTCGGGCCACAGGGTGGCAGCAACTCTGCTTCTCTGCCCAAGGTCATGTGTGGCCCCTACTAGGGGACTGCTGTAAACTGCCACTCCCACCAGTCTCTCCCTGTAGGTGCTCCACCCTCTTGCTCCTTCTAGCCTGCAGTAGTTAGAGCTCACGCTGCTGCTAGCCTTGGCATGCGCCATCATCCCTCTTGGTTTCCCTTAACTCGTCCACACCTTCATCGATTAAAATCTCTTCAATTGTTCCCGTACGCCTGTGCTGTCCGAGTTCCGACAGGATCCTGACTCATTCCATTCCATTGCCTAAATAAATTAATGAAAACGTCAAGAGTTCTTACTATGCTTCTCCAGGTCTCTCAGCTACCTCTAAGGAAGTCTGCAAGCTTGGTTGATATGAGCTTAGGTGCCATTATTCCCATTTCTCGGGCAGATAGCAGGAACGTGAAAGCGATCCAAGGAAGGGTTGTATCCCCACCTCCAGAGCTTGGCAGAGCCAAAGCTGCACGCCGCAACTCTGCACCTTACACAGCACACTCGGCGCTGTAAACTGGCCGCGTCCCTCCCAGAGGACTACCTGCCAGAGTCTGGACAGTGAGGATCCCAGATAAATCCTTCGTAGTGACAAACCTGCCTGCGGTGAGTCTGCTCAGGTGCACTCTGAAGCTGGTGGATCTGCAGCTGGCTCTGTGCCCCCACTCGGAGCAGGTCTGGGAAGCATTCCCAGATGGCTCCTGAATGCCGTGGCTTTTTCTGGCTGTGTTCCTGGGGGAGGTGAGAAAAACACACGTAGGTCTCCTAGCTGCAAACCCAAGCAAAGAACAGTGTCATGTCTTTAGCAAGTGATAGCACACAAACACAGAAAGCCAGGGCCTGGAGACAGACATATCCACCCAGCTAAAATAATTCAGTCTTTAGGGCCAAGGGACAGCCAGCATAGAAGATTTTTGATCCTCTTTATGAATCAATTGTCCTTCTTCAAAACAACTACATGGGAATTTGAACCAATTGCAGACAAGCCTTCATTCTATTCTTTTAATTTACTCCTCTAGGAAGTGGGGTTTTGCCCATTGGTATATAAAGGGGAGCAATTATTCATTAAGGTGAGCAGAAATATCTATAGGCCTTAATTTAAAAATCCCCAAATACAAAACGATTACTGATGTACCTGGACTCTCTCCTTCTGTGGGGGTGTCTCCTTCTGATTGGGTAGCAGGCAGCTCCCATAATGAGGTGTTGTGAGTCACAGTGAAGAGTATAGACTCTGAGCCAAACTACCTGGGTTTGAATACCACTTCTGCCACTAACTGTGTGATTTTGGGAAAGTAACTTAACCTCTCTGTGTCCCTGTTTGCTTACCTATAAAGTAGGGATAATGATAGCGTCTCCATCATAAGGATGACGTGAAATTAAATAAGTTATTATAAGGGAAGCACTCTGAACAATGCCTCGTATGTGACAAAGGCTACCTATAGAAGGTAGCTGAGTAAAATTAATTCAGTAATTACCCGTGTATCTTTTGATAGGCACATATGGAGGGCTGGTCATTCCATAATTTTTCATCCTTTCTTTTGTCTGGAGCCCAGAGAACTTCCAGGGTAGAATAACGGATCCCAGGGCAGCGTGGCTGGCCCTGGCAACCCTCAGGCCATGGGGATCTGGCTGTGTCTCGACTGCCATCAGGAAGAGACTGAACCTGGAATGCTAATATTTGGAAAAGCACATTCTAGCACATGGATTCAGCCTGACAAACTCATCAGTTATGCCCCAAGAATAAGGGGGAGCAGCAGGTGCCTTACCTGTAGGACTGATTCAGAATGATGAGATGCTTTTCAAGTGGCCCATCCATCACTGATAACTGAAGGCCTGAGCACAAGTCCCCATCCATCACTCACACGAGTTATTCTGTTTAGGCGCCTGTCCCACAAGGGAAACATGTCTTAGTACTTCTCAGAAGCTGGATGAGCGTGCATTCTTCCTTTTCCTCCTGTCTTCTTCAATTTCCTGTTGGAAATCAGTGACCTGCCTGGCTTTCCACTAAGCAAGCTTTGGCTTCCTCGTCTGGCTTTCAGCCAAAACACAAGTCCTCCAGCCCTGGCTGGGAGGTTCAGTTGGCTGGAGTGCACACCGAAGAGGTTGCAGGTTCGATCCCTGGGTGGTGTGCGAGTGGGAGTCAGCCAGACAATGCTTTTCTCTCGTGTCAATGTTTCTCTCATATCGATGTTTCTCTCTCTTTCTCGTCCTTCCTCACTCTCTAAAATAAATTAAAAACCCATATTCTCAGGTGAGGATTAAAAATAATAGCAATAAAATTTGTTTACCCCCTGCCCCCACAAGCCTCCAGGTCTGAGCAGCCGCACAGCCTCCAGCACCCTGCCCTCCTCTTGGGAAGTCCGGGCTGACTAATGTTCTGAAACAAAATGCTGCAGCTGCCCCGAGAAGTCGAGAGCCCACGACAGGGACTGTCCTTTCACAACTCAGTGAGATGGGCTGTTTTTTTTTTGTTGTTGTTGTTGAGTACTCACTCTACGCTAGACACAATGCCAGCACTTTACATGACATTCTCATTTAATCCTCAAGGCCAGCCTGTGAGCCAGGGCAGACTCCCTCATCTGAGCCTGCAGGATGCTGAGGTCCCGCAGAAGTGCAGTGTGAGCCACCGGGGTGCTCACCTGCGCCACTGCGTTTTCTAGTAGCCACAATATAGACAGTAAAAAGAAACAAGGGAAGATTATTTTAATGACATACTTTGTTTAGCCCAGTGCATCTTAAATTGACATTGCAGTATGTAATCAATATAAAAGTTATTAATGAGATCGATTACATTTTTTGTACCAAATCTTAATTCCATTTAATAAATGTAGAAGGAATGAAGGAAGGAGAAAGCCATTCTTTGTCAAACACTACAGTAATAACTGCTGCATGCAAGATCCTTCTGTGAATGCTAACATCAGAGAATGAGAATTTAAGGAAAAGTAGATTATTTTCCCACTCTGAAAATATCTCTCAAGGTATTTATTAATATCAAAGGGAGAAGCAGTAACTTCACAGTGGAGAAACCAGTGGTACCATTTCAACAGAGTGAGCAGAATTAGCATCACCAGTGATGGGAAGGAGAAGGCTATGGCACTTCTGAGGTCTTACCAAGAATCTGCAACCTCAGTCTAATTATGAGAAAACACCAGGAAGACCCCAAACTGAGAGACAGTATACAAGTAACTGGCCAGAACTCCTTCCTGAGAGAAGGCGGTCCTAGATTGGATCCTGAAGCAGAAAAAGGATTTTAGTGGAAAAACTAGTTCATTTTTTTTTTTCCTGCCTCAGGTTTATTTGTACAAATAGCACAGGACACCAGCCCCAGGCAGACTGGATCCCAGGGGTCTCGCCAGTCCTTCCGTCCTCTTTTTGGCAGAGGCCTCTACTCTGGGGCCTGTGTGGGGACCTGGACACCTTTGGGAGTCTGAACCAGAGCCTGAGCCTGAGCTGGCACCTGAGGAGGAGCTGCCCCTATAGCCTGGGGTTTGTTTCGAACCTTGGCCTTGGCCTTTGGCTAGCAGAGCCTGAGCCCCTTGGCCATGCTTGCACAAGCACATTTCCCAAGCTTGGGGTGAGCAATGCAGGCAAGTCAGCTGAGCTTGCCGCTGCTGCCCTTTGGGATCTTGGGCTTGACCTCCTTGGGCTTTACAAGGGCCTTGGTAGCATCATGTGTGCTCATGGCCTTGGCGCTGCCAGCCTGCATCTTCTTCAGGCCTTTCTTGCTGTGCTTCCTGGCAAAGCACATGTTCCTCAGGAACTTGGGGTCTACCCCCTTAAGAGGTTGGTATCTTTGTGATCTGGTGTTTCTTGATGCCATTTCTATGTCACATTCGGGACTGGTTAGACGTGGTATGGTTCTTGGACTTGGCTGTATCTGCACAAAAGTCTGTGGCTTCCCCAAACTCGTGCAATTTGGACATGTCGATAGTTAAAAAACCACATGCCAATGCCGACTTCCTGGTTTTTGTCATTCACCCTAGTTCTGTAGATTGTTGACATTGCGGGGTCCGGGGAAAGGGTGTATGGCAACTCTGCACTAGTTGTGCTATATTTCTGGAAGTCTAAAACTATCTCCAAGGAAAAAATAAAAGAACACAGCGCAATGAAAATAAAAATGCCAATTGCTTACAAAGTATCTTTGCAATTATTTCAGAAGATGCAGGAGTCCATGAAGTTGATGACAATGTTGAAGTATTGCTAAAAATGCATGAAAACCCCACTGACAAACTAGGTAAAACAGCATTTGGAGAAGAAAAAGCAACAAGGATGGTAACAGGATGTGGGTTTCAAAAAACAATGACTTAAATGTCAAGGAATTTTGAGAGATCTTTGGGAAAATGAATGAAGCTTTCTAATGTGTTTGCCAAAAAGAAATTCTGCCATAAAGTCATTCGCTGAGTGAGGGCTGTGGTAACATGCCGCCGATCATTTCGGTTTCAAAATTAGGCCAAACTCTCCGCGTGAGATTTACTTGTGTTCATTCTAGGAATGAACACGTAGTTGCAACGATAATTTATGTTCTATCAGAGAAGATCAAAGCTTATTTTTATAATTTGTAGCTTCATTTTTCACAATTTTAAGTAAAATTTTAAACATCTTAATTGGTCTGACTCTGATTGATTCCAGCCTCAATTTTTCTCGAATCATGCGCACTTCCCATCAGTCAGTAGGAGACGCAGGACCCAAGCGCAAGTAATCGGACCCTTCAGCTCCTGCTCTGTGCTCCAGGGCCCTGTCCCACGCAGGGGTCACCGCACTTTGCACCCTGCACTATGCTCATGGTCCAGAGAGGGGGCACCTCTTTGTTCCCATGATCTGATCAAAGTCATCCCAAGCAAGTTTCATGTCCTTTTTGAGGGAAAAAATATCACTCTAGAATGTTTTCTTTTTTATTACACTCTAGGAATTTGTTCAGGATGGACAACTCTAAATCAATGAAAGGCAAGGAAGAGAGTGGGTGTGAATGAACACATGAGCTTCATCAGCTGTGTTTATGCGGCATTTGTCACCGAGATCCATCAATCCTGCAGATGACATTCACTTTCTGAATAAACCCACTGAATCCTAACTCAGAAACAAAACCTATAGCCAATGAAATCATTCAAAATGCTTATGGTGTCAAAATAACAACCTGTGCTATTAGAAATGAGACTTGAACAGGCTTGGAGGCTACAGGAGGGAGCTACACAGCATGAGAAGAGATTTTCCTGCATTTGAAACCCAGTAGCAAATGATACGAACAGAAGACTAATAAGTCACAGTGAGGGGTGAGAGGATGGGTGCAGAATGTGTGGAAGGCGCTTGGAGAAGCCAGGCGCGAGAACATTCTCAAATGGGCCTTTAAGATCCAGGAGCAAAAATTGCTTGAGAGTGATACACACACTGACAATGGAAACTTAGGGACTATCAATGGGTCATTATAATGCATTACTGGTCTCTGCCTGGCCCTGAGGCTGGGAGGTTTGCTTTGGAGAGAAGCTCTCAGTCATGGGAATGAAGCAGGGCATGGCTATCTACTCTGGGCACCCAGGTGGGCCCAGGGGTTCCTCTTTATCCTGAAAAGACCCTCAAAACCATTGAAAACTAGCTCGTCTCTAAGCCAAGCCAACGTCAGGACCCTGGGCAGCAGGGAATGGCTTCCTGTATCAGCATATGGTCAAGTCAAAAACTTCTTTGTGCTCCTGTCTGTTCTTTCTCCTGACAGTTGCGAGCGGAGTTGGGTCCTTTTCTGTGAGTCCCAGGTGGGCTAAACTCCCGGCTGGGCCACTCTCATTCCAACCAAGCGCTACTGCCACGGTTAGCAAGGAGAAGAAGGAATGGGTGGGGACGAGGCGGGATGGAGGGCGGCAAGGGAGCCTTTCTTGGTCTACCCCTCATGCTCCGCACCCGATCCTTGCAGCCCTTCATCAGTTCTTCACAGACCTTCTGAAGATTTCCTCTTTCCAAGTGTCCTGGCTGTGATTCTTCAAATTGCACAGTTTAGTGGACATAACCCTGCAGCGCTTGCTGCATTCCCCTACCCCCACCTTCCAGGGAGAATGCTCGGGGGCCAGCCCCCTTGGGGAATTGCATTAGCTAAAAAGAACCACCTCCCCCAAAGGCACACCAGCTTCTTGAGTCAGAATAAAGATCCAGGCCCCTTGCCCCAACTCACACAAATCTGGAGTTATCCCAGCTTCTGAGCTCCAGGCCCCGCCCACTCCGGAGTTGGCTGAGGCCTCCACTGTGGCTGCAGCACAGCCCGCCTTCTCCCCCTGCCCAACGCTGCTTCCTTCTGCAGGTGGGAAGAGCTCCCGGATGGACTCCTCCCCAGCAGCACTCCCTGATGGACTAACCAGAGCCCATCTCCATCTCAGAGTCCACTTCAGGAGGCCCCGGCAGGCTCTCTGCTCCCTTTTACTATTCTCTGCTGCCTAACAAGACGGCCCTCTCGTCAACCGACCCTCAGCCCCTCTTGGCATTTCTTCTCTACGCTGACTCCCCAGCCTCGCTGACTCCCCAGCCTCGCTGACTCCCCAGCCTCGCTGACCCCCCAGCCTCACTGACCCCGGGTCCTCAGTCACTTGGGTCTCCAATTCCCAGGGAAAGGTCCCCACCCCTCTGTGCATGAGTATTTACCTCATTCTGCCACAGGGAGTACACATTCAGCCTGCAGTCTCCATACATGTCCATCCCACCTCCACCTGCAGCTTCCCAGAGGACTGCGGGAGTCAGGTGGGGTGTCTGGGAGGGAAAATGCCAACGTAAGCCTCTATCTTTCTAGTGGCTTAAGCCATCCCACAAGTTCCATCTTATCAGAAGGCGGGATGTCCTAACTTGAATCGTTCCCGAGCCAAAGGTCACACTCAGTTGTAGGCTCTTTCCACGGCCTATCTTTGGCCAGGATGCTTTCCTATCCACCTGGGCAGCGGTGTCAGGTGAGCACAGGGAGTCAAGAGCCAGAAGTCCTCTGTTCTTGCCTACATGTAACAGTCGCCTGGAGAGGCAGCAGAGTAGAGCTGAAGGATAACTGTGCTGCCCTCCTGAGGATTAGCTGTGGTGGGAGGAGGAGAGAGCAAGCAGGGCCAGAGAGAGGGTGCGCCAGGGTCTTCCCAGGGTGTGAAAACTCTGGGAGTCAGAAGGACTGCATGCTCGGGAGGAGAACCGAGCTCAAAACCCGTAAAAGCCGGGGAGAGGCTAGGTTGACACTGAGCAGAGAGGGCAGGCGAGGGCAGCCATTGAGCGGAGAGGTGGGGAAGAAAGGTCCAGGGGGACAGTGACTAGAAAGGGGGAGAAAGATAAGATGCGGGCTAGGTCAGATGGTTCAGTAAACCAAAGCCACGAACTTTGGGCACAAAACAGGTTTTCTTTTCTTTTCTTTCTTTCTTTTTTCCAGCCTTTGAGAAATTCTGTCAGGTGTGGGCAACTCCTCAGAGGTACTCTGAAAACAAAGAGCTTCACAGACCTTCCAAACTCAAAACAAGGTGCTTGTTACAAACAGCCTCAGCTAAGGTGTCAACCTCTCATGGCCCCCGATTATAGTCTGATCGATAGTCTGGCACTGCGGTGCTCAGCCCTGACACTCAGTTCTCGCTGCTGGGAACGGAGGGCCATCACGCACACTCCTTGGGGGGACTAGGGGTCCTGTGTATCTTTCCTGTGAGATATACCAAGCCCAGCCCGGCCCAGCCCCCTGGCAGCCCTTGCCTACGCACGGCACAGCACCCTGTGCCGCCGGTACCTCCCCGCCTCACCCCACCAGGGCCGAGGGGTGCAGCGCCACTCAGCTGTAGTTGGTTCTTGGTCCTGTCAAGATAAAACTTTTGCCTTTCCTTGCCCCTGAGCTTCAGGTTAGCTTCCTAGAGAAAGAAAGAAATGTGGGACATTGCCTAGGCTTGCGGCCCTCTGATGCAGTTACAACCAAAGACAAGAAATGGCTGCTGGGGCTGAAGTTGCAGTGGACTGTGTGACCCAGGGGCGCACGCTGAGCCCCGGCCCACTCTGCCCATGTCCGGGCAGCGGTGCCTGGCTTTTAGGATGCACTGGGCGTCGTGTTTTGTCTTGGTGGCAACGTGTTTTACACTGTTCAAGTGACACCGATGCTCAGGAGTATTCCCACAGTGGGTCATATACACACCGAGGGCCATGGCTCAGCTCATGCGTTTTCTAGTAATTAAAAAATCCAGGTTCCCTAAAGGGAAACTACTGACCCCAGAAATGAAGACCAGTGCAGTGGGATTTTTTTTTTAAGCACAATTTTCCTCTCCTCTTATCCATTTTCTAACAGTTCTTTCAAGTGTTTTTTTCCATGCCCATTGTATCTGCATAGGAGTGTCATTGCTTGGATTCTTTTTTTAAAGGAGAAGCAAATAACCTATGAGAGAAGATGAAAATCAATAATTGTATGCTAGTGGTAATTGCTAAGAATGTCGCAGCTTGAAGATACAAGTATAATGCATCAATAACTAAAATACATTTTAAAAGAGTTATCTCTGCTACGTAACAGGTGGGGCGGGGGTGCCACCTTGAAGCTGGACAAAGACCGCCGAAGCGCTCTCAGCAACTTGGAGCTTGGCCTGTGTGGTTTTCTGCTTGCACAGGCTGAATCTGGGGGAGTGAGTGAGAGAGGTTCAACAGCTAGTGGCCTCGGACACGATGCCACGCACAGCAGTGAGGTAAAGAGAGCAGTCTGGCGTTAGAGAGGAGGAGGGTTCTCCCGGAGGCTGCGAGCTCTCTCCATGGAGGAGACACTTTCTGCTGAGCTAGGTTGGCAGAAGCAGATGCTGTGGAGGCTCCCACAGCACCCCCCACACCACCCCATGTGGGTTCTAAGCGACTTCCTGACGAGGCCTCACACACTCATCGCATATTTACAGTAAGACCCTCGGGACTGACTAAACAAAACCCAATTTCTGAATGAATGAAAACATGCTTGAGGGATGTCCTTCGTTTTCCATGTGGCCAGTGGCACTTGAGCTATAGTTAGACAAGTCAGAATGACTCTCCTATGGCTAGAAAGGAAAACAAGTCTTGTTCTGGCCCTGTGCACAGGAAGTGAGACCTCCTGAGTTGAAAACATTAGGTCTAGGTTTCCAGCTGGAGACTGTAATGTTGCCTGCACCCGTGGGTGAGCTGAGTAGCTGGGCCAGTCCTCTTTATCGCGTCCTGATGGCCTTCCTTCGAACACCTGCAGGGCGCACTGAACGTGCCAGGCACCAAACCAGTACTGAGGGTATACACCAAGAGGGCCTCAGTCCTGTTTCCACAACAGGGTAGATAATAGGCTCATGCTCAAGTGGGAGTCTTCCTTTCCAAAGGCTGGCCCAGCTGGTTGTCATGGTGGCCCCAGACCAAGTACACAGCCAGCCGTGCTACCCAGTGGGTCCTGAGGTTGGGCCTGTCCATCCTCAAAGTCTGTGCTCGCTACTGCAGAGCGCTGTGGAACTACTGAGAGCTGAGAGACCTGGGTGTGTCCTCAGCTACGCATGAGCAAAATCCCTCAACCTGCTTGAGTCATCAGTTCTTCATCTATAAAAAGAGGGCAAAAAATATCCTGGGTCCCCCACTGGGGTAGGGTGCGGAAGAGTGTCCCTAATAACTGCCAGCAGTGCATGGCTAAACAGGCCTGCACACATGTGGACTCATCACTCGACTAGATGCTGTCATTTAATGCACGTCTGGTCTCTGCGCGAGCACTTTCCGTAGCTTCCCGCAAAGGTAAATGCCAAGGGCAGCAGGTTAGGGAGACTCATTACCAGGGTTTTGAATATCCCCCTTCTCGCCTCTCTCTTAGCCTAAATGGGGCCCTGCTTGCTTCCCCAGACTGTAAGAAGAGGCGGATACCCACGGTACATTTTTGTCTGACAGAGTGGAGACCTGACCTTAGGGAGTGAATTAGTGCAGCTTCTTACATTTTTTTCCTCAGCCACAAATGTGTCTGCCCCTGGCACAAAGATATAAAATTACGCGCTTTCAGCTATTCTGGTGTTTTTATTTTGTTTTGTTTTACTGCTTATATTTAGAGGCAACTTACATTGTCATATTGTGCGATCTATTTTTACGTCTATGGGGGGTGGTTATTGGGGGCCTCAGCTCCGAAGAAAGGTATTTGCATTGTTAAATGATACAAATTGACCACGATCTAACACGAGACTTAACGCACAAGCACAACTTCGAGTGCCATGAGCAATGTCTTCACAATCAGGCCATAATTTATGAGTGTGCATCCCAATGAATATTTTTCTTCCAGAAATATCTGAAAGGAAAAATGTTAATATTGTTTTTAACATGTTCCGAAGAGGACTCATCCAAGAAGACTCACATTTGTTGTTTTGAAAGGGCAAATTTGAATGTGTCTATTAAAATCAGTGGCCTTATTTTATTCTCACACATTGTGCGTGTATCTTGTTAATACAGAGGCAGGGTTAATATTTAAAATATTCAACAACTGGTACTGTTAGTGTCCTCACCGAGCAGAAGATACCTGGCTAGGACGTGGCATCAGGGCATGCCGGCTGGCTCCTGGGCAGTGAAGTAGATAAAATGGACCCACAGGCCTTGAGTGTCTGGGATATTAAAGCCCAAGTACTATAGATGGAGGACAAATTCTGCCTTTGAGAACTCTTGATCTTAGACTGAGTGGTACACTCAGAGGAACAAGATAATTCAGGGAACAAATAGTTCCAGCAAGAGTTCTTGCCTGCCATCCATCGAAAAAGCAATCTGATGGCTTAGGATATTTTCAGATATTAAAGATTTATTTGTCAGGGGAAAAAGGGAAGGGTTTACAGGAACAAGTATAAAGGACACATGGACAAAAACTGGGGGGATGGAAATGGAAGGGAGGTGGGGAGGGCTGCGGGGGAGGGCTGGGATGGGAGTAAAAGACAGAAAATGATACTGGAACAACAAATACAATACAATACAATACAATACAATACAATACAATACAATAGATTTATTTGAGTTTCTTACCCCACTCATAAGATGGCCCTGCTTTTCACAATGTCGAGGCAAAGACGGCTGCTCACTCAAGGCCACCTCTACCTAATGTAAATGAAGTCCCTAAGCAATTTAGCTAAAATCCAAGTTTTCACTTCTATTTCTCTAAGTAATTACTTCTGTGCAAACTTCATTTAATGGATCTAGTTGCATTTTGTGCTCTTCCAAATCACTGCCTCCCACAATTAACCACTCAGCTCCACGCCTGCTACTTTGAAAGAAAGTCTACTGATCTGGTCCTGACCTTGAGTGGGGCTCTCCTTTGCCTCGGGACACTTCACTTGGCCCCATAGCGCCATCTGTTGCCCGGACAAAATAATAGACTCTTCGGCGTTTCCTATCCAGGACATTTCTGAGTTTTAAGACTCTATTTCCCATCCACTACTTTGTTCTTTTTTTGGCTTCATTTCAGGTTCTTCCTTCAGCTGGTTTCAGTCTGGACAGACATTTAGAGACTGTTTCACGATTAAAACAATCATCTTGCAGCCTTGGATCTGGCAACAAAATGCTCTTTTTCCCTGTTGCACTTTATCTTTGTTGTGAGGTCAACATCAAGTAAAAAAAGGACATATACACGACCCCCAGATGATCTCTTTTTATATGTATTTATGTCATTCCCTTAATTTGGTATCTTTGTTATGGCATGCATTACCTCATATGATTTGTCCAGCTTCTAGAATGAGTTCCTGTGTTTTATTGATTTTGTGCCCCCGTCACCTAACACAGGGCCTGGTGTATCACATGAATCATAAATACTGGTGTATGTATGTGTGTGTGTAAGAAAGCAAGAGGCTCGAGTCACTGAGATACTCACTTTGTACAAGTCATTCATCGGTGGCCAGCCAAGGGGCCTGGCTGCCATTTTCAGGAAGGAGGGAGCTCGTGCTCTGAGAGAAGATTAGACAGCCAGGGTTTCTGACCATGAAAGAAGACTAGCAACAGAACTCCCAGAATGAAGTCCCTTAGGGATGGCTCCTTAAGACTGTGAGAGACGTGGGAGCATTACAAAGATAAGGACTCGGGCGTTTACTGCGGTCCAGGAGCAGCCCAGCCTTTATTATTATCCTAAGAGCTGCATGAAGACCATGAAATACCCAATCAGGTTTATACTACAGACAAAAAACAAGTTAACTTGTTGGACTATTTAAAATCTAATCCACGTGTCCCCAAGGAATTCGTGAACAGTTCATGACGAGAGAAGAGACCTCTGGGTGTCAAGCCACTCTTTCTGCAGGGCCACCTTTACCTGCATCTTGTCCCCAGCGATTACTTATCACTCACCTTGGTCTCACCTTAATCAGGGTCTCCATAAAGCTGCCGCATAGTGAACGGGTCTTACCATCACCCAACAATGCTTTCTCTGAAAGTATTTTATGACTTTTGTACCTAAAAGTCTGTTTTAAAAAAAATTTAGAATGTTTTGATCCCCAAGAGTTCCGATGTTTGCGCAAATTTTTAAACGTGCACTCAACTCCAAGCTGAAAGCCTAGCATAACCTTGGGGCTCTTTCTGTCTTGTTTGTCTCTCTGTTTTTTTATCCTCCTGTGCACTGTTTGAATGGCAGTAAGAAGCAGTCACTGACCGGGCTGAATGGCTGTGTAGACACTCTTCCGGTTAGATGGTGTCAGGCTGTTGGGCAGAGTGTCGTGTCTACACCTAGTCATCGTGAGATCGAATCTTGCCACCAGGCATCTATACCTGTCAGCAAAGAGAAGACTTTTCTGCTCTTAGTCATCGCTGCGTTCTTCTTCTTTTAACCATGAAGATACATTACGTACGCCAAGGAACATGTTTCAACCTCATGATAACTGTTGCATTAAGGGGAATTCATTATAATTAAAAGGGGAAAGTAGACTGTGAACTAAGGGAGGATAGCTCTTGAAAGCTGCCTGAGCCAATTTTTTAACTCCACTCAATTTCATGAATAATTTAAACACAAAGCAAAGGGCTTGGCATATAGAAAAGAGCAGATAAATATTTGTGCGAGGATTGCATGAGTACTTTTGCACTTTAAAAAAACTTCCTACCTACTAATCAATTTGCATTCAGGTGAACATCACTCTTTGTAAGAGTGTAGACCCATGTGGCCCATTCAGAAATGTTTTATTTTACACTAATGATTACCACTCTCTTCAGATATCAGAATCCCAGACGAATGGCTTAAAAGACCTAAAATTCCTCCTGGTTCTCACCTATGCTGGGCTGTCCAGCAGGACTCTCAGCAATGATGGAAATGCCCTGTATCTGCTCCATCCGAGATGGAAGCCACAGGCCGCGTGTGGCTGCTTAGCACTTGAAATGCAGCTGGTGCAACCGGGCCACTGAGTTTAAAATTTTATTGAATTTTAATTGATTTAAATTTAAGTAGCCACATGTGGCTCGGCACAGCTCTGCAAGACAATCGTAAAAGCAACATTTGAGACGTGGGAGAGCACGTCTGAAGGCATTCCTACAAGCCTTCGCCATGCTTGCTCCCCCGTGAGGGCGATTTGTTCATTTCTTCTGACTTCCTTCAGTGTGATCATTTTTTAATTTTGTAGTTTTAAGGATGGCACATGCTATTCCGTCAGCCAATTCTTTGCTCTTGTGGTTCTTAAACTTGGCTGTGCACCAGCATCACCCCCAGAGATGAGATTCAGCAAGTTTGGAGGAGACTGGGCATCTGTGTTTCTTAAGCTCCACAGATGATTCGGAGCTGCAGCCGGGCTCGGGAATGGCGGCTCTACACCAGAGACCCCAAACTGGCAGCCCTTGGGCCAAATACACCCGCGAAACATATGCTCATCCCACACAGTATTTTAAAATGTTTTGAGTCTGTTGCCAGCTTCTACAAATTAGAATTTTTAATCTAAAAACGTGGCGTAAAGGCTACCCCCTTTGGATATGAAGCGTAATGTCTGTGGTTCAACACTACCTACCCACCTCCCACCAGGCCAGCTCCAACAGGCACTGAGTTTGGGACCCCTTCTTTATCCGGCATCTGTGTAATACTTGCCCAAACAGGCAGCACTTCCGTCGTATCAGTGTGTGATGCCTGGGACTCAGCACCAACTATTTCATCCACGGGCTGTCCTGTAATCATCTTGGCAGGCTCACGAATACTCTGCTACCATCGAGTGAGCCCCCTGAATAAATGTGGTTGGAGATTCAATAAGAGAATGGGTCCCTACCCAGGATCATGAAACCAATCCACAAACCATTAAATTCAGGCAAAAGATTGTCTTTTTATTTTTTGTACCCCAAGCTCTCTCACTTAAATGCACCATAAGGCCAGCCAACAAGACTGCCAGGGAGGGTATCTCTGTTATAAATTCCTATCTCTATTTTAAAAGACTTTTTTATAGCTCTCTCATCCTCTACCCAGCTTCCCTTCCAATACATTTGTATTCAGCCATGGCTCCCAACGTGAAGAACAGTTGATCGTACGTGTGTACCTTTCTTTCGTTTGAGAATCCTCTATAACGACAGCTAAGGAATGCAAAGATGTAAGCCCACGGTGAGATAAAATGTAGACGGCCCATCAGTTAGTTGACCAAAACCAGACAGAGGAGCACTAATTGATTTAGAAAGGCAGAGGAGAGAATAACTTTGGAATATTCATGGAAACAATAGATCTTCCCAGAAAAACACATGCTTGCCAAACAACCCGCCCTCAATTTTAGGGATTTCACAGGCCCCTGAATCCCATCCGCCGATTCCTGGCAGAAGAAGTCATCAACTTCGAATAAGACATACGGCTTGATAAATACTTTCCTGGATACAAAGCGCCAAAATGCCAGCTGCAGTGGGACACAGTTTTGAATCAAATACCGTGATTCGGCTTTATTATCAAAAGGCACACCATTGGACTGGAAGGAAAAGGCCAGGAATACACAGTCTCACTCCCAGGATCGTGTTAAAAGAAGTGTCACCTAGAACTTAGTGGATTTCTCAGGACACAATAAATAAACCAATCCGTGGAATTTGAATTTTTAAACAAATCCTTGCAGAGCCGAGACATTTCCTGGAATGGCACACACGCACACATCGCAACCAGTACTTGATGCCTTAGCCTGTCAGTTCCACTAATTCGGGGCTGACGCTTTTGCTCCTGTGTTGTCCCCAGTGGCAGTTGGTGCCATCATTGAGGTAATGAAATCGGAGTCACCTGAAGGCATGAAATATGCAACATGAAATGATCTTCCTTTCTAATGGGAAATGCCTGCATCTATTTCTAAATATGACTGGTATCAAAGATAAAGTGAAGAAGTTTGGTTTCCCCACAAGGTGACTTGCAGTTTTCTGTTTCAGCTGCTTTCTGTCATTGAGGATGTTTGGCTTTTCACACATCTTGATGTCCCTCCAAGTCATGCTACAGATATTCCTTGAAATCTTCCTGTGCTCATCTGCTTCCCTTCGCTGCTGCACACGCTCTCTCTACCTTACTCTGAGCCCCTGGGAGGACCGCCTCACCCAGGCGCCCCTCACAACTGGCTTCCAAGCAGCCTGAAAGGGGACCTGAAGGTGGGAGGAGAAAGGAATATCAGGAAACTGCTTCCTCTCTTCCTTCCTGTGTTGCTAAGTCTCAGGCATCCACCACAATCAGAGATTCTGCTAGACGGCTGCTCCTTCCCATCTCCCTTTTCTCAGCTCCAGGAATTCTGTTCCTCTTCTTTGTCCCTCTTGCCCTTGGTGTGGTAATGGCTGCCTTCTACTGCTTGCCTCGACATGCCTCGATACCCGTTGTTCATTCCCTTATCTACAGCTTTGAAGGAATTCCCTTATTAAAGTCTTATCTTTGGAACTAGCTGAAGTGAAGCCAGTCAGTCAGCTTCCTGATGAGACCATGGCTGACATACTTCACCTGTCTTCTTTTCAAACAGGTAGGGCTTACAAGGCAGAAAGAAGAAAGGAGAAAATGCTTAGAGAAGAGAAAGAACCAGTATGGTTTTTAAAGACAAGATTTAGCCAGATAATAGACTAACATTCATCAGAAATGCTTTTCTCTTTGCAATAGATCCTCTACTGAGATGTCACTAACCTATTTTTCAGCTTTGCTTTTAACAAAGACCAGTTTTCTGAACATTTCACTAAAATTCCATCTTTTATTTATTCATTTCAAATAAAAATAGAACTTATATTCATTGAACTTTATACTTATTGTATGTGTTCATAACTCTAAATTCTTAAGGTTTTATTAATTCCATTTTTAGACAAGAGAATACTGAGGCCCTGAGAGATCAAATAATTTTCCCCAAATCATATAGCTAGCAGGTGGGATAGCCAGAATCAATAATTTAGTATATAATTTCATATGGAATATTGTTTTCTTACATTATTGCAAAGTAGTTCTCTTTGATTTGACTACAATCTTAAGATGATTTTGACCCTCTGCAAAAAGAACTTATTATGCCTACATAGTTTTCGTTAAAAACAGTTGATCTGCACTTGTTAATTTTTTTTTGCTTCTCTCAAGACTTCTCTATACTTATAGTTAATTAATGAAAAATTGGTAAGCCTAAATGATGCCCTCAGTTGACAAAAACTGGAAAGATGAGCACTAATTAATTAGAAAGACAGAGAAAGGCACTGTGTAAAGGGCTCCCAGAGGAAAACTTGGTCAGGAAGGATGATATTTGACAGACAGAACCCTAGAGAACTTTGGAACCAAAGATTGGACGTACACTGAGGGGCAGGAATGAGAAATAGGGCTGAAACAGAGCTGATGGGGAAAAAAATGGGTATCTATGACACTTGATGATGTTTATAATTCAAAATGAGGCACTGGAAAGATGGTTGGGAAGTCTGGGTCTGTTACCAGGGCTTATGATTTTGCCTAATTTATGTAGAATGACCAAGAAGGAAGATGGCTGTTGTTCCTCCTGTCCCCAGCCCAACTAACATTCTGTCTCTGAGAACACGTGCAGCAAGGTGCCTACCCTGCAGCCAAGAGAGCGGAGGTCCCTCCCCTGGAGAAATGCGATGGTCCTGCAGAGCAGACTTGCACAGGAATTTCATAGTAAGTCTACAGCAGCTTTTAGGTGACTCAAAGCTGGAAACAACCCAAATGGTCCCACAAGACAGGCATTAAGTAAACTGCAGTATGTTCACATAATGGGACACTACTGAGAAAAGAGAGAGAGAGAGAGAGAGAGAGAGAGAGAGAGAGAGAGAACAGAAAAAGAAAGAAACAAACTATCAATCACTTAACCTAATGCGAAAAATCAAAAGTTTGGTCAGCTCAGGAGTATAGCTTAGAAGGGGCATGAGTGAATTTTCTAGGGTTATGAGAATGTTCTGCAGCAAGAGAGGGGTGTGGGTGACGTGGTATATTGTGTCAAGGCTCATTAAAGTAACGACTTACAATCTGTACTTTTCACAGTATGTAAGGTATACTTTAAAAGGCAAAAAAAAAAAAAAAGAGATACAATTCCATTCTCAATCATGATAAGCTCTCAGCAATTTAAAGATAGAAACTAACTTCCTTGATCTGATTAAGTATCTCTCCCAAAATCTGTATAAAACATTACAATTAAAAATTATTTTTAGACAAAGGGGAAGGGAGGGAGAAAGAGGGGAACAGAAACATCAATGTGTGGTTGCCTCTCGTGCACCCCCAATTGGGGACCTGGCCCACAACCCAGGTATGTGCCCTGGCTGGGAATCGAACCAGGCAGGACCCTTTGAGTTGCAGGCAGGCACTCAGTCCACTGAGCCACACCAGCCAGGGGTAAAACATCACAATTTTAATGACAAAATTTAGAAACATTTTTATCAAAGGCAGCCAAAGAACAGAGACATCTGCTAATGTCTATATTGGTTGATATTGTATTAGCCATTGTGAGAAGATGAATGAAGACAGAGCAAAATGTCACTATACATAGTGTATAAATGCTGCCAATTTAGCTCAGGAAATGTATACTATATACTTTTTATTGTTTCTTGAAGCATGTAAATGTAATACCTGTTCCAAAATTAAATAAAAAAATAAAAAATAAATGCTGCCAACTTAGCTCAGGAAAAATTGAGTATAATAACTCGAAATGAACATCATCTTTTCCTGATAACATCATCCATATAAAAGATCCAAGAATATCAACAGACAGGTTATTTGCTCTCTTTCTTTTATAAGGACACCAGTTCTATGAGATCAGGACTCTGGACTCCGCTCTTCTGACCTCTTTTAACCTTAATTGCCTCCCTACAGGCTCTACCCCTCCATGAAGACACATTAGGGGGCAGGGCTTCAAAACACGCATTTTTGCGGGGATACAATTCAGTCCTTAACAGTCAGATTCACAAGTTCATTATCTATTGTATAACACCACCCCCAAACTTATTCTCTTAATGTAAAAATAATCCAATATTTCTCATGGTTCTATGGGTTGGCCAGGTGAGTCTTCTGGTTCACGTGGTATTGGCGACAGTTTTGACAATTTTCTGGCCAGCACGAAACGTGATAGACTGTGCTTCCAGACTTCAGTAGTAGTTCCCACCTGCCAACCCACAGCTTTTCAGCTTTTGCCAGCAGCCTCTTTGCTGCCCTGCGAGCCTCGATCCACTAGCCAGCCCTAAGGCCACGTCACAGGTATCAGGTTTGGATGACAGAGCACTTCATTTTTAGGCACCATTTTCTCTTTCAACTAGTCTTGGTTGTGGAATAAAACACCCCAAAGTTTAATGGCTTAAATCAACAAGAATGCATCATTTCCCAAAATTCTGGGTCAGCTGAGCAGCTCTCTGCTGCTTTCACGTTAGCTCACGCACCCAGCTGCGCTCAGCCGGCAGGTCAGCTGTCTGGGTGCTGAATGGGGCTGGGCCAGCTGCGTTTCTCATGCCACGTGCTCTTTCACCCCGGGCTTCACTACGCTATGGTGGTCTTAAGGCAACATTCCAAGAGCATGAAGGCAGACACTACGCCGCGCTGTGTGTCCCAAACTCTGGAACTTGCAAGGTGATACCTTGGCCACGCTCTGTGGGATAAAGCAAAGAGCAAAGCTAGCCCAGATTCAGGAAGTCAGAGAATAGGCTCCACCTCTCCACAGAAGCTGCAAAGACTTTGTGGCCATATTTAATTCACCACAGAAAGTTATGCCATGTTCCCAGATGGAAGGACTCAATATCATAAAGGTGTCAGTTCCTTCGAGTAAATCTGTGCAGTCAGCGTCACACCAATCAAAACGCTTGCAGGGTGTTTCAGGGAGCTCGAGAGTGTGTCCTTCATTTTCACATGGGAGAGCAAGGGGCTCCGAGTCACCACAGTTTTGAAGAAAGGACCGGTCCTCGCAGTTATCGAGATTTATTACGAAACTATGGAAACAGCAATTCGAGGAGCAATCCACCTGAAGTCAACACTGTAGGCCGCAGAAATGGGATGTATCACAAGCCAAGCAGCTTTATGGAGCAGTTTACTGCTATGATTTAATAAAGTGAAAACACAAACCTAAGATGTGCACAGCAGTTTTTCCAGCTTTATTGAGATACAACTGACATACATAACGTATAGCATATCTATCAAGACAGGGTCCAGCAGAAGTAGCACCTGCTTGAGTTGGTTGCTAGGGCAATATACATGGGTGCAATAATTTAAATTTTAATTTGAACATTTCACCTAAAATGTCATAGGGTGTGCTTGAGTGTGATGTTGTTACGTTACAGAATTACATGCTCATAGAAGATTTTGTCATTAAAAGGGACGTTATTTGGGCCAGACCCTGTGTATCTTTCTATATTGCAAAAGGATTACCGCCCTAGCTTTGGCTGATACCTTCATCCTGTCATATAATCACCATTTCTCTTTTGTGGTGGGAACGTGTAAGATCTATTCTCTCAGTACTTTAAAGTATATAGTACGGTGTTATTACTGCAATCACGCTGTACTAGTAGTAGGTCCCCAAAACTTATTCATCTTATACCTGGAAGTTTGTGCTCTAATTTAACCAACATCTGCTCCCCATTTCCTCCATCCCCCAGTCCCTGGCAAACACCATTCTAGTCTCTGTTTCTGTGACTTTGACTCTCTCAGATTCCACATATAAGGGATATCATGTATTGTAGTATTTATCTTTCTCTGCCTGACTTAAGTCACTTAGAATAATGCCAGGAAAAAACATTACAGTATGCATCTCTGTGGAACTCAATCATAAAATGCCCTTAGATATAGCCTTTGGCTTTTAGTAAGTTAAAAACTTTGTGTGTGTATTTGATTTCTGTCTCCATTTTTTTAAGACTATAGAAGAGTTTGTGCTTGATGAAAATTTGACACTGAGTACATACTCATGGTGCGTATTGGAACGGAAAGTGGTTTGAAAGTGAACGTTGTAGAATTCCAAAACCTGTTAGAGTGAGGGGGGCAAGTCTCTTGAACTCAGGAAGGAATGAAATGCCCGCAAGCAGTAAAACTTTTTTCTGAACCTCACATACCAGCAGATTCCTGCACACAGATACACGTAACAGGAAAAGCCTCCTATTATTTTATAAAACAAAAGCCAATGTCAGTGTAGGGCAGTACCAACTGCAGAAAATCAGAAGGCGGTGGAACAGAAGCCACGGGCGCACGGAGACAGAGAACGCGCCGCTCCGAGCCGAGCGGAGCTACTTGGTGAACGCTGCCACCACCGCCCACAGGACCTCGCTGGTGCTGGCCTTCAGACACTCCACCTCGGGGTCCAAGTCGAGGAGCTGCCGCACCCTCTTGGTGGCCAAGTCATACTGCTCGTCCAGAAGGGGGGCGAAAGCGTTCTCCAGCACGTCCGAGGCGTGGGCCAGGTAAATGAGGGCCAGCAGGCGCTTGTCCATGCGGTGAGGGTCGTTCACCCACTTGTCGAGGACGGCTTCCTGGACCTTCTTGATGAGGCGCTGCTTGATGTTGTTGTTGGTGAGGGGGTGCGTCGTCATGTCGAAGAGGAGGAAGTTCT
>PVKU01013669.1:0-27427 GCA_004027475.1 Anoura caudifer
GAGAGATTACAACTGACACCACAGAAATACAAAGGATTGTAAGAAATTACTATGAAGAACTGTATGCCAAGAAATTTGAAAACCTAGGTGAAATGGACAAGTTTCTAGAAAAATATAATCTTCTAAAACTCAATGAAGAAGAAGCAGAAAGCCTGAACAGACCAATAACAGCAGATGAAATTGAAGCAGTAATCAAAAATCTCCCAATACACAAAAGCCCTGGACCACATGGTTTCACAGGAAAATTCTAAAGCATTTAAGAAAGCTCTAACCCCTTTCATTAAGAGACTATTCCACAAAATCCAAAATGATGAGAGACTTCCAAACTCTTTTTATGAAGCCAGCATCATCCTAATCCTAAAACCAGATAAAGACACAACAAAGAAATAAAACATCAGGCCAATATCTCTGACGCTAAAATCCTCAACAAAATATTGGCAAACTGCATCCAACAATACATTAAAAGATCATACACCATGACCAAGTGGGATTCATCCAAGGGATGCAAGGATAGTTCAATATTCACATATCAGTAAATATAATATCACATAAATAAAAGCAAAGACAAAAATCACATGATCATATCAACAAATGCAGAAAAAGCATTTGATAAGGTACAGCACCCATTATGATAAAAACACTCAGCAAAGTGGGAACAGAGGGAGCATTCCTCAAAATAATAAAGGCCATATATGAGAGACCTCCAGCCAACATCATACTCAATGGGCAAAAACTAAAATCTTTTCCACTAAGGTCAGGAACAAGACAAGATTGTCCATTTTCACCACTTCTATTCAATACAGTATTGAATGTATTAGCCACAGCGATTAGACAAGAAAAGGAAATAAAAGGCATCCAAATTGGAAAAGAGGAAACAAAACTATCATTGTTTACAGAAGACATGATAGTGTACATAGAAAATCGTAGAGACTCGGTCAAAAAGCTCCCTGACCTAATAAATGAATTTGGCCAAACAGCAGGATACAAAGTCAATATCCAGAAATCAAAGGCATTTTTGTATACCAACAATGAAACAGCAGAAGCAGAAGTCAACAAAAAAGTCCCATTTGATATAGCAAAAAGAAAAATCAAATACCTAGGAGTAAACTTAACCAAGGAGGTAAAAGACCTGTATTCAGAAAACTACACAACTCTGAAGAAAGAAATCAAGGAAGACACAAACAAATGGAAGCATATACTGTGTTCATGGATAGGAAGAACTAATATCATTAAAATGTCCATACTACTCAAAGCAATTTACAAATTCAATGCAATACCTATTAAAGTACCAATGGCATATTTCACAGACATAGAACAAACACTTCAAAAATTTATATGGAGCCATAAATGACCCCGAACAATGCAGCAATTTTGAGAAAGAAGAGCAAAGTAAGAGGGATCACAATACCTGATACCAAACTGTATTACAAGGCCACTGTAATCAAAACAGCCTGATACTGGCATAAAAACGGGCACAGGGACCAGTGGAACAGAACAGAGAGCCCAGAAATAAACCCAATTCTCTATAGTCAATTAATATTTGACAAAGGGGGCAGCAACATGGAGTAAAATGGAGTAAAAATAGCCTCTTCAACAAGTGGTGTTGGGAGAACTGGACAGCTACGTGCAAAAAAATGAAACTCGAGCACCAACTTACACCATACACAAAAATGAATTCAAGGTGGATAAAAGATTTAAATATAAGCCGTGACATCATTAAAGTCCTAGAGGAGAACATAGGCAGGAAAATCTCAGATATTTCATGCAGCAACATTTTTACTGATATGTCCCCTAAAGCAAGGGACATACAGGAAGTAATAAACAAATGGGATCTCCTCAAAATAAAAAGCTTCTTCATGGCTAAAGGAAACAGTATTAAAATAAAAAGGGAACCAACTGTATGGGAAAACATATTTTCCAATGATACCTCAGACAAGGATTTAATCTCCAAAATATATAAAGAACTTACATGACTCCACTCTAAGAAGACAAGCAACCTAATTAAAAAATGGGCAAAGGACTTGAACAGACACTTCTCCAAGGAGGACATACAGAGGATCCAGAGACACATGAAATGATGCTCAGTATTGCTAGCTATCAGAGAGCTGAAAATTAAAACCACAATGAGATACCACTTCACACCAGTCAGAATGGCCATCATAAATAAAGCAACAAACAGCAAGTGTTGGAGAGGTTGTGGAGAAAAGGGGACCCTAGTGCACTGTTGGTGGGATTGCAGACTAGTACAACCACTATGGAAAGCAGTATGGGAATTTCTAAGAAAAGTAAAAATGGATCTACCTTTTGATCCAGCAATTCCACTGCTAGGATTATATTCTAAGAACCCTGAAACACCAATCCAAAAGAACCTATGCACCCCAATGTTCATAGCAGCACAATTTACAATAGCCAAGTGTTGGAAGCAACCTAGGTGCCCATCAGTAAATGAATGGATCAAGAAACTATGGTACATTTCCATAATGAAATTCAATGCAGCAGAAAGAAAGAAGGACCTTCTACCCTTTGCAACAGCATGGATGGAACTGGAGAGCATTATGCTCAGCGAAATAAGCCAGGTGGTGAAACACAAATTTCATATGATCTCTCCTTTAACAGAAACCTAATCAACAAAACAAACAAGCATAATATAACCAAATACACTGAAATTGAGAACAGAGTGACAGTCACCAGAGGTGAGAGGGGAGTGACTTTGAGGGGAAAAGGGTAAGGGTTTGGAGCAACAAGTATAAAGGACATATGGATAAAAGCTGGGGGGGGCGTGGAAATGGGAGGGAGGTGTTGAGGGCTGGGGCGGTGGTCTGGGATGGGAGTAAAAGACAAAAAAATGTACAAGAACAACAATTAAAATAAAAATTTAAAAAATGGGAAAAAAGATATGCATTAAACATTTGCTGCCCTAATTCAGGGTGAGGGTGTTTTAGCAAAAGCAAGCTTCAAAGCAGTGTAGATATAAGGCAGGCCTGGTCCTCCATGGGAAAGCTGATCTGTGTGCCTGGCTCCTGTATGCCGCCTCGCACCTGTCAGTTTTCTAAACCAAGGCTGAGCTACATTCACCATTGCCATGCGGACTGGTTCCCTATAAATTTCACTTTGCTATTCCAGAGAAACTGCAAGTTATTGTTTATATATATATATTTTTCAATATTTTTACTTTTTATTAGTATTTTTTATTTCTCTTCTTTCTGTTTAGTTTTCTTCATTTTATTTGTTTGTCTAATTGCATTGTTTAACTGGTTTCCCTTGTTCTCTCTTTCATATTGTATTTTAATTTTTCCTTCTTTCACTTCACTTGTGTACCAATAGCACACTACCCTTGGTCATGTACTTCCTATTCTTAGAGTTCTTATCATAGAATTCTTGTCATATTATTGTTGTACCAGTACTATTGCAAATAATTATTGTTCCATATAATTGTATATATTACATAGCACTCCTTCCTGATCTTAGCCCATTTCACTATCTTCCAGAGCTTTATTGCTGTTGTGGTTAACTCTATTCTCTCACACATTACACCTCCTTTCTATCCTTTAACTATATCTCATACTCTGACTTCCCACAAGTGGTCTGTTTTCTGGATTCAGCTCACAATCCTTTCCACTCTAACAAGAGTCTTATCTACTTTCCACCTTTTATAAAAAGTGGCTAGTTAGGTAAAATATCATAGTTAATGCTGTACTTATCCAAAGGTTTCTCCTAACTCTTCTCTAGGTGTTGGTACTTTAAATCCCATAGAATACTCTTCCACTGTCTTAATCCATTTTGCCTTCCCACTGCAACTGATCACATACAAGAGTAGACAGGATCTGTGAACACTAATATACCTGCTAGAAGAGAGAAACCACAAACAAAGAAACCACAAACAGATGAGAAAGGAAGATGATGGAGGAGAGATTTGAAGCCACACTAACCTCTTCCCAGAACCAACCTAGAATTACAACTAAATGGTGGAGAATCTACCCAGAACAAAAAACTGAACAATAGCAAGACAGAAGCCTTATCATCTTGGACAGACAGAATAACCAGCTTCCACACAACCTGTCTGCATTTGCACAACAGCATGCAAGATGTGGTGAATGGAGTGA
Source organism: Anoura caudifer (assembly GCA_004027475.1). Lineage (NCBI taxonomy): Eukaryota > Metazoa > Chordata > Mammalia > Chiroptera > Phyllostomidae > Anoura > Anoura caudifer. The sequence goes on from PVKU01013669.1 coordinate 4,104, forward strand.
CCCTCAGTCAACCAGCTTGAGAGAAGGATCCATGAAAGAATGACCCAAGAACAAACAAAACCCAAAGGTATACAGAAAGCCAAAGCCCAAGAGCAGCAAGATCAGAAGATCAAGGAGATTGCACCATTTAATACCATGGGCCTCCTACCATAGAAGTTCACACCATAAACCCAGGAAGTCAGAACAGATCAATTTAAGAAGCAGAGGCTAACAAGAAGAGTTTCACAACAATGGGAAGACAAAGAAACAAACCCCAAATGAAAGGAAAGGAGGAAGTCTCAGAAAGAATGTTAAATGAAAGAGAGGCAAGTCAACTATCAGATACTGAGTTCAAAGCAATGGTTATAAAGAAGCTCAATGAGCTCACAGAGAATTACCAAAAGCTACCGGGAAAATACAACGAACTTACTGCAAACTATATCAACATGAAAAGGAAATAGAAAATATCAACAAGAGTTATGAGGAAATGAAGAATACAGTTTCTGAATTGAAGAACACAGTAGAAGGAATCAAAAGCAGGATAGATAAAGCAGATGACATCAGCAATCTGGAGGCCAAAGTAGAAAAAAAAAAACACCAAGAATGAGCAAGATAAGGACAAGAGACTCAGAAAGAATGAACAGGAGGTAAGGGAGCTTCAAGACAACATGAAATGTAATAATATCCATATGATAGGGCTAGCGGAAGGAGAAGAAGAACAAGGTATAGAAAACCTGTTTGAAAAAGTGGTGATGGAAATCTTCCCTAATTTGATGAGAGAAAACTCACACAAATTCAGGAGACACAAAAAGTCCCAATCAAGAGGAACTGAAAGAGGTGCACTGCAAGACACATCATAATTAAAATGGCAAAATTCCATGACAAAGAGGGAATCTTAAAGGCAGCAAGGGAGAAACAGGAAGTAACAGACAAGGGAGTCTCGATAAGGCTAGCAGCTGACTTCTCAATGGAAATGCTATAAGGCAGAAGGGAATGGCAAGAAATATGCCAAGTAATGAAAACCAAAAGCCTACAACCAAGACTACTCTACCCAGCAAGGCTCTGAATTAAAATGGTAGGCGAAATAAGGAGTTTCGCAGACAAAAGAAGGCTCAAATAATACACATCCACCAAAGCTGAACTGCAACATATGATGAAGGGAATGCTTCAAGAAAAGGAAGAAAAACATTGTGAGAGAGAGGGAGAGAGGGGAACACATGTATGAAGGAAGTAAAATGGCAATGAATAAGTACCTATCAATATTAACCTTAAATGAAAATGGATTAAATGCTCCAAATAAAAGACATAGAATAGCTGAATCACCCACACATTTGCTGCCTACAAGAGACCCACCTGAGGATAAAAGACCTACACAGACTGAAAGTGAAGGGTTAAAAAAAACACTCCAAGCAAATGGACAGGGAAAAAAAGCAGGGGTAACAATATTCATATCAGACAAAAGAGACTTCAAAAAAAGAGTGATAAAAAGAGACCCAGGAGGTCACTTCATGATACTCAAGGGAAGAATCCACCAAGAATACATAAACATTGTAAATATATATGCACCCAACATAGGAGCACCCAAATACACAAGGAAAATCTTGGAGAACTTCAAGGAAGATATTGACAGCAACACAATTATAGTAGGGGATTTTAACACCCTACTGTCAGAATGGAAAGGTCTTTCAACCTTCCAAACAAAATATCAGCAAGGATATTGTGGCATTGAACAATGTCCTACATCAAATGTACTCCACTGATTATATATATATAGACTTTCATCCTAAAGAAGCAAAATACACATTCTTTTTAAATGCACATGGAATATTTTCAAAGATAAACCACATGACAGGACACAAAACAAGCTTCAACAAATTTAAGAAAATTGAAATCCTATCAAGCATTTTCTCTGACCACAAGGAAGTGAAAATAGAAAACAACCTCAAGGGAAAAACTCAAAAACACTCAAATTCATGGAGATTGAATAAAATGTTATTAAACAATGAATAGGTGAAGGAAGAAATCAAAAAGTTACAGGATACAAATGAAAATGAATTTAAAACAGTCCAAAACTTATGGGACACAGTGAAGGCAGTCCTGAGAGGGAAGTTCATAGTGATTCATGCCTACCTAGAAAAAATAGAAATATTTCAAATAAACAACCTAACCCTACATCTACAAGAACTGGAGGAACAACAACAAAGACAGCCAAGAAGACATACAAGGAAGGAAATAATAAAGATCAGAGCAGAATTAAACAACATAGACACATACACACAATTTTTTTTTATTTTTACAAATATTTTGTTTATTTTAATGAAGCTGGTACAGACAATGTCCATTTAAAACCCACATCCCAGGCCAAAAAGTACAAATTAAAATAAAAAAAGAGCAGTGTTCTGTTGTATGCACTTCTGTATGAATAACTTTATTAACTGCTAAGGAAAATTAGAACTTTTCTGGGATCTTCTGACAAGATTTTTCTTTACTCTTAAAATGCTTTTTCTTCAGTGAAGCCATCTTTGGAGTTAGTCTTTACTCTTGCTTTATCTGTCATCTTGACTCCAACCTGATATTTCTCTTCTTTTGGTCCAGACCTTCAGATTTTGAAAGTAGCTTCAAGTTAAGGGAAGGTCATTTTCCACAGTTCAGTTCTCCAAAAGCCTCCATCTCCCACTGAAAGTCATAGTCCAGGAGTGAAGCAATCACAAGTTAGAACTTCCGGGCCAATCAGAAATATCATTATGAGCACTTGCATTGGTCAACCTCATTTATCACAAGCCTGAAAATGCACAGTCCTGAAAAAGGTGGCCACTCTGTGTGCACATGTACTATTTAAAAAGGAGAGGGCACTATGAAGGGGTCTAAGGTTTGATCACCAAAAATCAGCACAATGAAAACAAAACAATAATGAATGGGTGCTAGAGTTCAAACTACCAGATGTGTTAAAGACATAGGGGGGAGGGGTCAATTTTCAATTCAATTCTGAACAGCACATTATGAAAGAACCATATTTAAAAATAAAAAAGGAATGAGGGAAAAATAAATAAAATAAAAAGAACATCTAAACCATTGAATGACCCCCTGTTTGTTACTGATAAAATTCAATCACATCTTCTTTCTCCATTCTCAGTTCTTTTGGAGTGTGATTATCTGCAATTCTCTGACCTTCAAAGAGAAACCTGAGTGAATTCATTGGAACTCCCTGTCTTTGACAGTACGATTCTTTGAGTTTCTTGAGATGTGTTGTCATTTTCACTTTGAAGTGAATCTCACTGCTATCCTGTCCAATAACTTTGAGTTTAATGTATTCTCCTTCCTTCTTATCACCCAAGTCCTCAGTTGAACGTTTTGACTCCTGGTCAGACATGGTGGTGGTGGCTTCACTTGGGGTCTCCACACAGCAGCAGCCTTGGGTAGGTAAAATCTTGCTCCAGGGTTTATAAATCCATCTCCCCCCCCAAAAAAAAAACAATTTTAAGGATTAATAAATCTAGGAACTGGTTCTTTGAAAAGATAATCAAAATCAACAAACTTTTAAGCAGACTCATCAAGAAAAAAGAGAGAGGACCCAAATAAACACAATCGGAAATGAAAGAGGAGAGATTACAACTGACACTACAGAAATACAAAGGATTGTGAAAAATTACTACAAAGAACTACATGCCAAGTAATTTGACAACCTAGGTAAAATGGAAAAATTTCTAGGAAAATAGAATCTTCCAAATCTCAATGAAGAAGAAGCAGAAAGCCTGAACCAATAACAGCTGACAAAATTGAAGCAGTAATCAACAAACTCCTGGCATGCAAAAGCCCGGGAATGGCCAGTTTCACAGGAGAATTTTACAAAACATTTAAGGAAAAGTTAACCCCTATCTTTCATAGACTATCCCAAAAATCCAAGAAGACAGAATACTCCTATCTATTTTTATGATCCTGCCATCATCCTAATCCCAAAGCCAGATAAAGACACAACAAAAAAAGAAAACTACAGACCAATATTGATGATGAATACACATGCAAAATCTGCAACAAAATATTGACAAACTGCATCTAGCAATACATTAAAAAGATCATACACCATGATCAACTGGAATTCATCCCACAGATGCAAGGAGAGTACAATATTGGCAAATCAATAAATGCAATACATCACATAAACAAAAGGAAGACAGAAATCACATGATCATATTAAAAGATGCAAAAAGCACCCATTTATGATGAAAACACTCAGCAAAGTGAAAATAGAGGGAGCATTCCTCAACATAAGAAAGGCCATATGTGAGAGACCTATAGCCAACATCACACTTAATGGGCAAAAACTAAAAGCTTTCCCACTAATATAAAAAAAGACAAGGATATCTGCTTTCACCAACACAGTATTGGAAGTCCTAGACAGCAATCAGATAGGAAAAAGAAATAAAAGGCATCCAAATTGGAGGAAGTAAAAATGTCACTGTTAGCAGGTGACATGATAGTGTACATAGAAAAACCTATAGACTCCACCAAACACTACTCAACCTAATAAGTGAATTTGGCAAAACAGCAGGATACAAAGTCAACGTTCAGAAATCAAAGGCATTTTGTACATCAACAATGAAATATGACAAACGGAAATCAGGGGGAAAATCCTGTTTGATATAGCAACAAGAAAAATAAAATACCTAGGGATAAACCTAACCAAGGAGGTAAAAGAATTGTACTCAGAATACTACACAACACAGAAGAAAGAAATTAAGAAAGAGACAAACAAATGAAAACATCCACCGTGTTCATGGATCAGAAGAATTAACATCATCAAAATGTCCATACCACCCAAAGCAATTTATAGATTCAATGCAATCTCTATTAAAGTCCTAATGATGTATTTCACAGATATAGAGCAAACACAGATATAAAACAATTCAAAAATTTATATGGGACCATAAATGACACTGAATAGCCACAGCTATTTTTAGAAAGAAAACAAGGTAGGAGGGATCACAATACCTGATATCAAATTGTATTAAAAGGCCACTGTAATCAAAATAATATGGTACTGGCATAAGAACAGACACATAGGCCAATGGAACAGAATACAGAACCCAGAGATAAACCCATGTTTCTATGGTCAATTAATATTCAGCAAAGTGGGCAGAAGCATAAAATGGCATAAAAATAGCCTCTTCAACAAATGATGTTGGGAGAGCTGGACAGCTGCATGCAAAAAAATGAAACTCATCACCAACTTACACCCTACACAAAAATAAATTGAAGGTGGATTAAAGATTTAAATATAAGTCATGACACCACAAAAGCCTTAGAAGAGAACAAAGGCACAAAAATCTCACTTTTCCATGCAACAACATTTTCACTGATATGTCCCCTAGAGCAAGGGACAAAAAGGAAAGAATAAACAGATAAGACTTCATCAAAATAAAAAGCTTCTGCATGGCTAAAGAAAACAGTATTAAAATGAACAGGGAACAAACTGTATGGGAAAACCTATTTGCCAATGATACCTCGGTAAAGGATTTGATCTCCAAAATATATGAAGAACTCACATGACTCCAGTCCAGGAAGACAACCCAATGAGAAAATGGGCAAAGGATCTGAACAGACACTACTTCTAGGAAGACATACAGAGGTCTATAGACATATGAAAAGATGCTCAGCATCACCACCCATCAGAGAAATACAAATTAAAACCACAATGAGATACCACTTCATGCCAGTCAGAATGGCCATCATAAACAAATCAACAAACAACAAGTGTCAGAGAGTATGTGGAGAAAAGGGAACCCTAGTGCATTGTTGGTGTGAATACAGACTGGTGCAGCCACTGTGGAAAACAGTTATGGAATTTCCTCAAGAAACTAAAAATGGAACTGGCTTTTGACTCAGCAGTTTACTGCTGGGATTATATCCTAAGAATTCTGAAACACCAATTCAAAGAACCTATGCACCCCAATTTTCAGAGCAGCACAATTTAAAACAGCCAAGTGCTAGAAGCAACCTAAGTGCCAATCAGTAGATGAATGGATCAAAAAACTGTGGTACATTTATGCAATGGAATTCTATGGAGCAGAAAGAAGGAGCCTCTGCCCCTTGCAACACCTGGCTGGAACTAGAGAGCATTATACTCAGTGAAATAAGCTAGGTGATGAATGACAAATACCATATGATCTCACCTGTAAGTGGAACCCAATCAATGAAACAAAAAAGCAAGCAATATATAACCAAAGACATTGAAATTAAGAACAAAAGGACAGTAACCAGAGAGGAGATGGGAGGGGATAATCTTAAATGAAAAATAAATAAATCTTGATGAAGTCCATTTTTTAAAATTTTTCTTTTATGTCCCTTGCTCTATGGGACATATCAGTGAAGATATTGCTGCGTGGAATATCTGAGATTTGCCTGCTTATGTTCTCCTCTAGGACTTTTATGGTGTCATGACTTATATTTAAATCTTTTATCCACCTTCAATTTATTTTTGTGTATGGTGTAAGTTGGTGGTCAATTTTCTTTTCTTTTTTTTTGCATGTAGCTGTCCAGCTCTCCCAACACCATTTGTTGAAGAGGCTATTTTTACTCCATTTTATGCTCCTGCCCCTTTGTCAAATATTAATTGGCCATAGAGACTTGGGTTTATTCCCAGTCTCTGTATTCTGATCCATTAGTCCATGTGTCTGTTCTTAAGCCAGTACCAAGCTGTTTTGATTACAGTGGCCTTGTAAGACAGTTTGATATCAGGTACTGTGATCCCTCCTACTTTGCTCTTCTTTCTCAAAATTATTGCAGCTATTTGGGGTGATTTATCATTCCATATAAATTTTTGAAGTGTCTGTTCTATATCTGTGAAATATGCCATTGATTCTTTAGTAGGTATTGTATTGAATCTGTAAATTGCTTTGGGAAATATGGAAATTTTGATGTTAATTCTTTGGATCCATGAACACGGTATATGTTTCCATTTGTTTTTATCTTCTTTAATTTCTTTCTTCAGTGTTGTGTAGTTTTCTGAGTATAGTACTTTTATGCCCTTGGTTAGGTTTATTTCTAAGTATTTTATTTTTCTTTTTGCTATATCAAATGGGAATTTTTTCCTGATATCTGTTTCTGATATTTCATTGTTGGTATACAAAGGCCTTTGATTTATGAATATTGACTTTGTTCCTGCTGTTTTGTAAAATTTGTTTATTAGGTCAAGCAGTTTTTTAGTGGGTCTATAGGTTTTTCTATGTATAATATTATGTCATCTGCAAACAATGACAGTTTTGTTTCCTCTTTTCTAGTTTGGATGCCTTTTATTTCCTTTTCTTGTCTGATTTCTGTGGCTAAGACTTCCTCCTTATGAATTTTAAAATAAGTTTGTAAATTTCTATAAGTTAGCTATGTGGGATTTTGATTGGATCTCATTGGGTTGGGGATCCAAAAATCTACAGCCTGTAAAATATTTGTCTATGTTTTATCAGATTTATCTCCAAGTATTTCATATTTTTGATGCTATAGTGATTTTTAAAATTTCATTTTCTTATTTTCTATTGTTAATATGTAAGAATATATTTTGTTTTTATATATTTGTCTTGTAACCTGAAATCTTATGAAACTCACATTGGTTTTCTAAGTCTTCTGTAAATTTTGTTGAATTTTCTATATAAACGATTGTCATATGTAAATAAAAAATGGTATTGTTTTTCTAATTTGGATGACTTTTATGTCTTTTGGTTGCCTGATTGCTCTATCTAGAACTTCAAGTATGATGTTGAATGAGAAAGTAATGACTGCAAGTATTCTTGTCTCATACCTGATCTTAGAAGACAAGCATTCTGACTCACTATTAAGTATGTCATTCTGAAGTCCTTCCAATGGCTTCTTCTCATGTCTGGGCTGTTTTGCTGAACATCTACACTTAACCTCTACATGTGGCAGGGAAGGAACCTGCATTTTTACCAAGGCACCAGAATAATTCATTATAAACTAGGCAGTGATTTAGATTACTTTTGGGACTTACTGGACAACATGAACTTTTTGGTCCCCTAGAGTTGCAAAATTCTAGAATTCAAGCCATCACTTTTGACATAAAGAGTATCTTCTGAGTTCAAAGAACACAGGTGATTTCAAAGCAAAATATCATATTAAGACAAAATTTTCAAATATAAGATTATCAGAAATGCTAACAAAAATTATATTGCTATCCAATATAATTCTATTTATTCAGTTGGACATGCCTTTATTGAGGTATCTCCATGTACAAGATACTGTTCTATGAGAAGGTGTAACCATATTTATTTTCATGGCTGCTAACAAAACTTACAAATTATCTAGAGTAGTAATACATCTAAACTGGTTCTGCAGTTTCTTGAGTCTCAGACTCCTACTGCTGCCTGTGAAAATTTTGAGTCTGGGACAGGAGAGGAAACAAGACCCTTGACAGAGAACTAAACTTCCTCTGAGGCTACCTGCTGTGTTAGGCTTGTGTATTAGGCCAAGACTGGAGATAACTATAAAATTATAAAATCCCTGAGATATTTTACCTTTCAACATTGTAGTTTGGGGTGTATATGCTCACTGCATTGCATCACCCACCTAATAGGGATGTTTCACCATAACACCATGCTAACTGCTTTTAGCATTTGGGCCCAGTTAATCTCATCACAGGAGAGACATTTTATACCTTTCTACACAACATTTTAAACCAGTCTTTAATTGACATATTGTAAGGCAAAATCTGGATGTTTCAAGTATAAAAGGAAATAGTAGGTAACAGAAGAATAGTGGTCAATTGTTAATTCTCATCTTATTATCATTTCCAAACATAAGGTGGTGACAGATGCCATGTGAATTTTTTTTAAAAAAGGTAGTCCCAATATTGATTCTTACTGAATGAGTTTTTAAAAAGAGAAACCAGATGTTACCTTATATTAAACGGAAATAAGCCAATTTAGTTAAACCTAAGTGAGGCCAAGTGATAAATAACAATATTATAGTATTTCATGTAAACAAACTACTCTGTTGTTTAATGCTTATTACTTCTTAATTTAGAATGGCTACAATATCTGGGAATGCCCAATTTGTAGTGTATAAGGAGAAAATGTCATGAGTTTGTATGATTCAGTTTAATTATGCAAAAGGAAATGTGTTTCAGACATTTTTCTTGAACATTCTCCTTCTGGACAGGATGTAGGCAGTGCCAACTGAAACTGTAGCCATCAGATGGGAAGAAAACCTACCAGTATGACAAAATATTTACATCTCCTACTTGTATTTTCTTCCTCTTTTCTGTTTCTTACTTAAGACTAAACTAAAGCTTGGTGACACTTTAATATCAGAGAGAAAACAGGTCAAACTACAGCTTAAAATGATTACAGAGTGAGTTGTATGATTCAGGTTAGCCTAAACTTTAAGCCTTGCTTAGGGAGATGTGAGCTTCAGGAGCTGCCTTCCTTTACATAAATGAAAGACAATTCTATTTGCAAGGACAAAGGTCAAGCTCTGCTGCTCACTTATTGAGTGTCTTTGGGTAAATCTCATCTGAATTTTTCATCTTCAAAATGAAAATAATATTGAAATTTCCATAACACCAAAATAAGCTAATTTATTGAACATTTTCTTAAATTCTCAAAAATATTGTACAAATCTAAGTAGCACTATGACGATCTTAATAAAAATGTATTTATATTTTATTTGTTAATAATACCCATATTTGCAAAGAATTTCGCATAAATTAAGGTCTCTGAAGGCAATCTAATATATGAGCCCAATTTGAGTGTTTTATTTGCATTTCTTTGCATTCTTAATTGTACCTTTTCATTAATTTTTCTTTTATTGTTAAAAATACAATCATTAAGGAAATAGATAATTATTGATTACTTACTATGTGAAAGTCACCTTACAGCTCTTTGTGGGGCACACAAAAATGCTGAAACACTGGTCCTGTCCTCACTGAACTTATACTGTTCTCATTATCTTGGAAATTTACACTTTAGTATCATTAGACTGCTTTGTGAATTTTATAGGTATGCTTCCTGAAATCATCCCTTGTACAATGAAAAAAAATGGATCATCACTTGTGTGTCAGCAGAGATTTTCAACGTAATAGCTTTCCTCAGATAACATGTGTTACTCAGAAAGGAAGTTCAAAAGGACCATTTCTGTTAGATTGCTCACCTTGACCTCCTGTGACCAAAAATCCCGTTTCCCTGTGTTTTTAAAGGAAACACGTTTGAGAAAACCTCCTGATTCCAGATTCAGTGGTTTTCCTTAAACTATGTTTGGAGAAACAACAATGGAATTCGGGGAGAGATCTGACATAAGTGGATTCATCTGATCCCTCTCCGGAGAGAGAAGTGTTTATTTACTCTGTTCAGAGCTATATTTCTATGCATGTGCTATTCTTAGAGTCCTTTGAAGTAGAAAAGTCATATATCATAGACTTTGTGATTAAAAACTTTAAGGCTGTTTATGTCTGATGTGTATGTTGAGCACATAGAAAAGAAGAAACACCTGTTTGTTGAAAATAGTCTCTGAAGGATTAGGGAGCATAACTTTTGCAGGTTTTGATTTTCTACACAATGTCACATTTGCTTATTTTACATCATAATATGCTTTTCAAGTGTTTTCAAATAGATGATTTTAAAAAGGCAAATTGATTTCATTTGGAACCCAAGAAATTCATTTAGATAATTTGTATGGGATCAAGAAATTGTGTTAAACTAGAAGGTAACTGGGAATAATGCCTTCTCTCATATACATATTGGGAGCATCAAATGAGATAAGCCATATGAACTTGCTTTCAGAGCATAGCTGTTGAAAACTGAAATGTTTCTTGTTTCTTTGGCTGAAGCATCACTCTTTTATTTTTAAAGGTCTTTAGAAATTTTAAACAAAAAAGCACAAAAAATAATGTGCAATTTAATTGTGTTTACTCCCTACCCATATATCCTAGACTTTTTTATACATAAGCTTATATATTATTTTGAAGCAGTTATATACAATTTCCTTGTGTGAAAGGAAAATACATGTCCTGTATTGATAGATATTTAATTAATTTTGTTGGACTATTAAAAAAGTAAAAGCCACACAAGCATTCATGTTACATATTATTTTATTCATTCTCAAATATCTCTTTATGAAGCTAAAGTATGTAAAACAAGGGGAAAGACTCACACAATACAATGTGCTATTAAAGATGTGTGATAATTAAACTTTACTTCAGGCAAGGAGATAAATGACTACAGTGAAAAAGTCATTTCAAAATTGTAAAAGACAATCTATCTTGACTTCTGCCTCCAGGATAATGGAGTAGACAACCTCTTTCCTATTCTTGCTAACTAAAAGCAGCAAACATTAAGTATAAAATAAATTTTAAAAGATGTTAGAAAATGGAGAACAGAAGGTAAACTGGCTGGGGACCTTGGGAACTAGGATTTATTTTGTCTTATCCCTGACAGGACATTAGAAAAACTGGCAACTTAGACTGTCCAAAGAACCAAGAAAAGGATACTCTAGCAAGAAAACTTTCAGGTAATATCTGCTCCACTCCAACCAAACACTACAGAAAAAAAAAAAATGTGGTAGTGTCTTCCCTCCATTTTCCTCTAGCAAAGGCCAAGACTTCCATCCTTGCCATGTACCCAATAATAACAAGGTACTCCCACCCCATTGATGTAGCTTCAGTGAGGGTTGAGTGGGGAGATGGGACTTTCACTCCCCCCACTCTGCAATGTCAGTAGAGACAACATGGAATGACTGAACTTTCATCTTCCCCTGCTGCTAAGGTGGTGTCAGAAGAAGCCAAGTGAGAACCAGAGCTCTCACTACTGCTAAGTGGTAATGAGGTCACCTACCACAGTGTGAATGTGGACTACATGAGGAGCAGCAATGAAGAGCACTTTCTCCTAGATCTGAACAAAGACCAAGCAGAAAACTTAAATATTTACCAGTGGCACCTTCCTTCTTTGACCAGACTGTTGTCAGAGGAGACATAAGATTTAAATAAGATCTGAACTCTTTAATATAATAATCGATTTCCAGATTTCAACTGAATATCATTCATCATTACAAAAACAAAAAACAAAAAACCTCACCTGGAATAAAAAAGGCAATCAATGAAGGCTAAATTGAGATTATATAGATATTAGAATCATCTAACAGAAAATTGAAAGCAGCTATCATAAATACGCTTTAATAAGAAGTTACAAACACACTTGAAACAAATGAAAAATAGAAAGTTCCAGAAAAGATATTTAAAAACCTCAGAAATCAATAGAAGATATGAAGAAGAAGCAAATTGAAGTTTTGGAACTGAGAAATATAACCAACACCTCTGCTCCCAAAATACAAAAAACAAACTTGATGGGTGGGCTCAAGAACAGAATGGGGAACACATATGAAGAAATATATGAATGTGAAGATAGAAAAATAGAAATTCTTTCATCTAAATAACAAAGAGAAAACATACAAAAAATGAAGAGGGCCTCAGTAGTATGCAGTAATATAATAGAGATTTAACATTCATGATGTTGAAGTCCCAAAAGGAGAGTAGAAGGCAGGTGAGGTTGAAAAGTATTAAAAAAAGAATAATGGCTTAAAAGTCCCCAAATTTGGCAAGAGACATAAGCCTATAGATTAGAGGAGCTGATCCATGCACAAACAGGATAAACTTAAATATATCTGTGCCAAGATACATCATAGTTACACTTCCAAAAACTCAAAATGAAAAAAATTGAAGCCCTGTCCTAGCAGCTTGGTTGGTTGAAGGGTCATCCGGATAAGCCAAGGTGGCTGGCTAATTCCCATTTGGTGCACATACAGGAATCAACCAATGACTACATAAGTAAAGTGGAACAACAAATTAGTATCTCTCTCTTTCTCTCTCTCTCTTGAAAATTAATTAATAAAAAATTAAAACAAAAATTTAAAAACTGGTAGAGAGAAATGCTATATTACCTATGGGGGAAAATAATTTGAATGACAGTGGATTTCTCATCAGAAACAACGCAGGCCAAAAAGAAGTGGCACATTTTCAAGAGCTGAAAGAAAAGAACCTGGAATTCTTTATCCAGTGAACATATTATTCAGGAATGAAGGCAGGGATGTCACAGAACAATAGAAGGTCTTTTATGTCCGCAGCCTTATGGAAAGATGTCTCTCAAAACCAGAGATTTGTGAAAAGGAAAGGAAATGTTTATTTAATGCTATACAGAGTTAAAGTAGTGACTTAACATCTTCATTGAAATATCAAAGTCCTTCAGGATACCCACAGATGCCCACAGTGCTTCCTATCTCCCTCTGCCCTAATTCAGGGTACCATAATTCAGGAAGAGAAGCACACATCCAGTATCCAGGCTCTTGACACCATTCAGCTGTGTCATCGTCCAGGCAGGATCTCTAATTAATCCAAAGCCATGTAGTACCTTCTCATGGCCTACTGGCAAGAGCCCTTTCACCCTTCTTCCAGGTAAAGTCTCTCTTGCTCCCAGGCCATGCAGCCAAAGGGAGCACCCCAAAGCCACATGGTCCTTCTTCTACTAAAGCTGTGGGGAAGGGGTCCCCACTCTGGCAAAGCCACATAATTCTCCCTCTTCACCAAAGCTGCAGGGGTCTGTACTCTGGTGAAACCACATGGATCTTCCTCTCTCTGGCAAAGCTGGGAGAGGGTCTCCACTCGGGCAAAGCCAAGTGGCAATACTCTGCTAAAGCCACATGGTGATTTTCCCTCATAGGACTGTGGGGTTCCTGACTCTGGTGAAAGCGCATAGATTCTCTCAATGGCTGCCACATCTCAGTTTAAATCCCCGCACCAAATCTCTTCTGTACCCCCATTTCCAACTCCTCCTACAATCAGTTACACCTGCCAGCATCTCCGTATATTCCAAGTTTATTGGGATGCCATTATGAGTCTTGGCAGGTGGGTCCCCATTTTCTGGAGCCAATCTTCTCCAAGCTCCCATGCAGGTGCTGTAACTTGGGGTTCCTCCCCCAGTCACATCTTGGGGGGAGTCCTTTCCATCCCCCTGGCTCAGAGCATGGCCACAGCTATTTAACACATCTAAGCTACCAGCGAAAGGCTATAGATATGTTAAATGACCATGCCATGGATTAGCAGCTCTGCATGTCCCTGCTCCATGTGTCCCTTCCCCCAACTCATACCTGTGGGGGAAGGGGTGAGGACATCCTATATGTCCCTTTAATATTTCCTGGACACCCTGAGTTCTGGGCCCACTCCAAATCCCTATTTTTGGGCCCCCTCTCCTGGCTGCACCCTGCATCAGGGACACAGGGCAAGATACTGCAACCAAGAATGGAGAGACAGATGGATAAATACATAGTTTCACAGCTTCCCAGGGCAGAGACTTCAGAGCTAAGATAGGAAAACCTGAAATGTAATTAGCAAATTACTGGATGCTCAGTGTGGACAATTCTGAGAGTTAAAAACTTGAGGGAGACCCACAATTTTGTGAGATTTACCTCTAGTAGCATGAGAAGATTCCCATAATATCAAAGAAAAATCCCCTCAAACTTCTGGCAGGGGGAGAAGGATTAGGAACCTTTAAAAAATACACCAGGACACTCTGTTCTTAACAAGGCCTGCCCTAGGTGAAACCAGTTGTCTAGAACATAACCTGTTGGGGCATTATCAGAGGCTAACTGACTAGAGGAAGGGATATACTAAAAGAAAGATCACAGATGAAGAGCACTATAATAGAAATGAATGGTGCCTTTGATGAATGTATTAGTGGATTAGATAAGGCTGAGGGTAGAATTTCTGAGCTGAACGATATATCAATAGAATCCTAAAAAATCAAAAAGGAAAGAAAGCCAAGATTAAAAAAATAGAACAAAATATATAACAAGTGTGGGAAAACTACAAAGGATGCACCATACACTTAATGGGAATTCTAGAGGGGAAAACAGAAAGGAACAGAAGAAAATATTCAAAACAATGGATGGAATTTCCCCAGATAAATACCAGACACCAAGCCACACATCCTGGAGGCTCAGAAAATACCAAGCGGGATAAGACCAAAGAATAACAACAATTAAAACTATAGCTAAGCATATCATTTTCAAACTACTGAAAGTGAAAGATTAAAAAAAAAATTCTTAAAGAGTCCAGAGGGGAAAATACTTCATCTATAGATAAGCAAAAATAAAAGTTATTTCAGACATCTCAGAAACCATACAAGAAAGATGGGAATAAGGTAACATATTTAAGGTATTGGGAGGGAGAAAAAAACCTCCACTAATCTAGAATGCTGTACCATGTGAAACTATCTTTCAAAAATGAAAGGGAGATAGACATTCTTAGACAAAAAAAAATTGAGGGAATTTGTTACCAGTAGACATAACTTGCAAAAGATGTTAAAAGAAGTTCTTTAGAGAGAAAAAAATAATATAGGTAAGAAACTCAGATTTACATAAAGGAAAAAAGTACACTTCTATTCAATATGGAGGCATAGATAAACATATTTCACCTGTGTTCACTACAGCAGAAATTACAACTAGACTATAAAACAAATATCACCCAGATTCATCAGAAAATTGAGCTGTATGGAAGTCTGACAACCAAGGAATTAAAGAAGCCACATTCATCTAGATGGGTAAGAAGGGTGGAGATGCAGAGAGGCACGGAGACAAAGAATGTCATGGAGAGCTAACAGAATGGGCAGCCTATAGTCACATGTAGGGGATAAAAAATCAGGAGGGATATCTTGGGAGCAAGCAATCTCAGCCCCAGACTAGATAACCCAACCCAGAGTTCCAGCACCAGGAAGATAAGTCCCCATAACTTCTGGCTGTAAAAACCAGTGGGGGTTGGGGCCATGGAAGAAACTACAGGATTCTCAAGAAACTCCTCTTAAAGGGCCTGCAGCGAACTTAGAACTCATGCAGACTCACATCCCCTCTGAGATTCAGCACCAGGGCAACAGCTGGAAGGGCACCAGTGGCATGTGGGGAGAAAATGAAGTGCAAGAACTGGGAGACAGCTTCCTCCCAAGCAATCTCCGGGGGCCAGGCAATGACATTGTCCCTTCCCTGAGCCCTCCCTCACACAGAGCCACAAAGTAGTGAAATGGGTTGCCTGCCTGGGTGATTACTAAGGCTCTACCCCACCCAATTTACAGGTACCTTTTCCCAAATAGTTCATGTCACTAAGGGCATCAAAATAGCTTTACCTAATACATGGAAACAAACACAGGAAAGCTGCCATATTGAGAAGACAAAGAAATATGGACCAAATGAAAGAACAGAACAAAATTCAAGGCAAAGAAATACATGGAATGGAGATAAGCAATCTATCAGATGCAGAGTTCAAAACACTGGTTATCAGGATACTCAAAGAAATCATTGGATACTATAACAGCATAAAAAAGACTCAGGCAGAAATGAAGGTTGCATTAAGTGAACTAAAGAAAAATCTACAGGGAACCAACAGTGGAGGGAATGAAGCCGAGAAACAAATCAACAATTTGGAACATAAGGAAGGAAAAGGCATTCAATCAGAACAGCAGCAAGAAAAAAAGAATTAAAAAAACTAGGATAGGTTTAGGAACCTCTGGAGCATCTTTAAATGCATCAACATCCAAATCATAAGGGTGCCAAGAGGAAAAGAGGAAGACCAAGGAATTGAAACTTATTTGAAAAAATAGTGATAGAAAATCTCCCTGATTTGGTGAAAAAACTAGATGCACAAGTCCAGGAAGCACAGAGAGTCCAAAAAAAATGGACCCAAAGAGGACCACACCAACATATCAAAATTAAATGTCAAATGTTAAAGATCAAGAGACTCTTAAAAGCAGCAAGAAAAAAAGCAGATAGTTACCTATAAAAGAGCTCCTATAGGACTCTCAACTGATTTCTCAAAAGAAACTTTTCAGGCTAGAAGGGATTAGCTAGAAGTAATCAACATGATGAAAAACAAGGACCTACAACCTCTATTACTCTATCCAGCAAAACTATCATTTAGAATTGAAGGCCAGATAAAGTGCTTCCCAGATAAGGTAAAGTTAAAGGAGTTCATCATCACTAAGCCCTTATTATATAAAATGTTAAAGGGAACTATATAAGAAAAAGATCAAAACTATAAATATTAAAATGGAAATGAATTCAAAACTATCAACAACTGAATCTAAAAAACAAACTAAGTGATGAAGCAGAATAAGAATAGAATCATAGATATAGAGATCATTTGGAGGGTTACCAGCTGGGAGGGGGAAAGGGGAGAATGGGAGGAAGTATAAATTTGTGGGTACAAAATAGGGGGATGTTGATTGGTGAGGTTGTGGAAAAAAAGGAACTCTAGTCCTACTTTTGGTGGGAATGTAGACTGGTGTAGCCACTATGGAAAACAGTATGGAATTTTCTCAAAAAACTAAAAATGGAACTGCCTTTTGACCCAGCAATTCCATTGCTGGGATTATACCCTAAGAATCCCAAAACACCAATTCAAAGGAACCCATGCATCCCAATGTTCACAGCAGCACAATTTACAATAGCCAAATGCTGGAAGCAACCTAATTGCCCATCAGTAAATGAGTGGATCAAAAAACTATGGTACATTTACACAATGGAATACTATGCAGCAGAAAGGAAGAAGGAGCTCCTACACTTTGCAACAATGTGGATGTAATTGGAGAGCATTATGCTAAGTGAAATAAGCCAGACAGTGAGGGACAAATACTATATGATCTCACCTATAAGTGGAATCTAATCAATGAAACAAACAAGCAAACAAAATATAACCAGAGACATTGAAATAAAGAATAAACTGACAGTAACCATGGGGGAGGGGGTGGAAGATAACAGGGGAAAGAAGGAGAAGGGTTGTCAAGGACCCATAGACAAAGCCAAAGGGAAGGTATGATTGAAGGTGGGAGATGGGGATCAGTGGGGCAGGGGATAGTGGTGGGGAAAATGGAGACAACTGTACTTGAACAACAACAAAAAATAGGCAGATGTTAAGAACAGTATAGAATAAGTATAGGAGACAGTTCTGCATGGTGTGGGCCCAGACAGGACCCACACCCACAGATAGCTTCTCCTGTGGGGAATCTGGCCTGCAATGTACCTAGGCTGCTTTGAGACTTGGTTTTGCAAAAAATCCCTCACCCTGAATTGAGGCAGTAAGTGCCTACTGTAACTTCCTAAAATCCATGCTAAAACTCCCCAGTATGGAGTGTAACCGTTTCAACCACTTTTCCCTTTGAATTTGCAACTATCCTTCTTCTGTGATCTAATTAGCTATATCATCTCCTTTGTTTTCTGTAAAAGGTAACCACCTAAAGCAAACCTGGGCATAGTAAATGAAGACCATAATGTAATGTGCCCAGAAAAGAAATAAAGGCTGGCCATGGCTTTTTCACCTCTTGAGAGAGAAGCCATGCTGTTCATTTTCCTCCACAGGACTTGGTAGTCCGTGTGAATTTCTCATGCCTCATCCACAATGTGGTGACCCCATGAGCCGGGATCCACATCAGAAAAGGAAAAGCCAAAGAACTTATATGCATGACCCATGACATGAAGTAAGGGAGGAGATTGCCTGAGGGAATTGGGGTACAAGACAGAGGGGGGCAAAGAGGGAAAATTGGGACAACTGTAATTGCATAATCAATAAAATATACTTAAAATAAATAAATAGTAAAAAAATAAAGAAGGAATAAGTGAAGGTAAAATAAAAACTTTTATTTCTCTTATTCTTAATTTATCTAAGAGGTAACTGTTCCAAATAACAACACCAACAATGTATTTACATATATGGTGACAGCAAAGGAATGGTACTTGGGATAGAAGGAAAGAATTAGGATTATTTTGCCATTATTAGGTGTTCATACTACCTGTAAAGTAGTATAGTGTAATTTGAAAATGGACCTGAATTAGCTGTAAATGCATATTGCAAACTTTAGGGCAGCCACTGGAAAAATGTATAAAAAGAAGTATAACAAATATGCTAATAAAGAGAGAAATGGAATCATATAAAATTTTCAAACAAAACCAGAAAAGACAGAAAAAGAATGAAAGACAAAAATAGGAATAAAGAACAAGAGAAGCAAATAGTAAACAGTAACAAATATGTCAGGTATTAAACCAACTATATCAATAGTCACTTTGAATATAAATGGTTTAATGCAGCACCTAGGCAATTTAGTGCATTTGGTTCTGAGGTGTACTATTGAAGGAGAAGAGAGAGCTGAAGGGTAAGACAGAGGTAGAAATAACATAGACTGTATGTGTCACAGCTACCCACATCCTATTGGCTAGAACTACTCATATATTTACAATCTAATTGTAAAAGAGGCTAGAAATTCTATTTTTTCACAGTGGCTGCACCAGTCTGCATTCCCACCAACAGTGTACTAAGGGTTCCCTTTTCTCCATATCCTTTCCAACATTTGTTGTTTATTGTTTTATTTATGATGACCATTCTCAGAGGTGTAAAGTGGTATCTCACTATGGTTTTAATTTGCATTTCTCCCAACCTAAGTGCCCATCAATAAATGAATGGATCAAAAAACTGTGGTACATTTACAAAATGGAATACTACAAAGCAGAAAGAAAGAAGGAGCTCCTACCCTTTGCAACGGCATGGATGAAACGAGAACATATGCTAAGTAAAATAAGCCTGGTGGTGAGGGACAAATGCCATATGATCTCACCTTTAAATGGAACTTAATCAAGAAAACAAACAAGCAAGCAAAATATAACCAGAGACACTGAAATTAAGAACAATCTGACAATTATCAGAGGGGAGGTGGGAGGGGATAATGGGGGGAAGGAGGGAAGGGTTTTCAGGAACAACTATAAAGGACACATGGACAAAACCAAAGGGTGGGGTGGAAGCAAGGGAGGGGCATGGGGATGGCTGGTGTGGGGGGCATGGGGGGGTTAATGCAGGCAACTGTAATTGAACAACAATAAAATAATTTTAAAAAAATAAATAAAAGAGACTAGAAAATGTGGTAGAGCACATGGAAATTCAGTCCACATTGAAAGTCTCCATGAAGCCCTGGCCAGGTGGCTCAGTTAGTTGAAGCATTATCCCATGCACCGAAAGGTGGCAGGTTTGATTCTTGGTCAAGGCACATACCTTGGTTGAGGGTTTGACCAACAGTCAGGGTGCAACTGATTGATGTTTCTCTCTTACACTGATGTTTCTCTCCTATATTGATGTTTCTCTCTCACCCTGTGTAAGAAAAAAAATTCTCCATTAAAGAAATGCTGTAGTCAGATATACATACATGTTTTTATAAACTCAGGGTTGGGGAGGATTTGTCTAGAAAAGAAAAAGCAACAAAAGGAAAAAATAGATTTGACTACCAAAAAGTTTAAAGGCCATAAACAGTGAAAGATGCCAAAAAACAAACTTAAAGGGCAAATAAAGATAAAAAATAGACCAAGATTAAGAAGGGCAAAGAGATAAAGTATTTGCCAAACATATGAATGGCAAAACATTAAAATTCCTAATATGCAGAATTTCTACAAACAAAAAAATGACAAATTAATAGAGAACATAACAAAGATTACTAAAAATTCAAAAATACAGATGGTCAGTCATATATGTACATGGAATTACATTTCAGTATTGTTGGTAATAGCATAAAAAATGAAAACAATTCAATTCTCAATGTAAATCTGACTGAATTGTATATTGTGTATCTATACAACCATGCAGTCATTAAAAGAGGACAAGCTAGCTCCCACATGGGCATGAACAGATTGCATCGATATAAAAGTGAAATAAAAAGAGATGTAAATCTTGTAGACAATGAAATTTGGGGAAAATTAAAATTAATTTAAAATATTTATATAGATAGATGATTGAAAGATAATATAAATAATTAATTCACATAATATAATCTGACAAAATACGGCAGAATGTGGATAAAACAGTTAACATAGTTTTCCTATGAAAAGATATTTTTTACAAGTTTTACACATCAAAATACTTAAAATAAATAGTTTTAACATCTTCACATTTGCACTAAAAATTAAATTATGCTGGAATTAGCTTATTATTAGTATTTATGCTGAATAATATAAATATATATATTTCCATCTAATGTTGCATGCAGATATCTCACCATTTCAGGGCAAGACAGCTGGATTTGAGAGGAGATATAGCATTTTATTTTTTATTTATGTATCCGCAAGAGATAGATTATTGTGTGTTTGAATCAAAAGGCATTATTTCTTCATTGTCCTTAAGTTAAACATAGTAGTTATATGTTTAGTTTAAATTCATTTTTCATGAAAATCACATGACAAAAGATATATGGAGCACATTATATATTTTTCTTTTAAATTTTCTTACATATTCCCAGAGATTTAAAAAAAATTCATATAGTTCTCAAAGTGGTAACTTGTATTTTTGAATTTTCTGTATTGTTTAAGTTAAAAACCATAACTCACATTAGTTAATTCATCCACTCATCTACCCATCCACCTACCTACACCCATCTATTCACCCATCCATTCATAATCCATCCATTCAGTCTATCATATTCAAGCATATTTAATAAGTGCCTCCTCTCGAACATTGTGTTTGCCATGCATATTACAATTAACATTTAGTTTAACTTAGCTTGAAACAAGAAGTCTGCCCAAATGTTTTTTCGCTTCTTCCAAGTGACCATATATATTAAAAACACACTAACAAAGCATGAAGAATCTGGCCCTAGGCTCTTGGACACCCATCTGGCCTGGCTTCCCTCACCTCTGGCCTTTGTTTGCCGTGTACATGACAGATTAGCGGGACATCCTTTATAATAGGAAATTGAGGTCAATAAAATTTGCACCAGGTTTCCAATTTAGTATCATCCTAGTCAGGACATCCCAAAATAAAATTTGTTTCAAAAATAGATCTAGGAGAAGAAAAAGTCAGGATTAAAAACAAATAATTAATCCTCTTATGCCATTGATTCTGTGTGGCAGACCTTTCTGTGTGGCGTGGGCCCAGCTCCCACTTGGAGATGCACAGGACCCATGCCCACAGATAAGTTCTTTTTTGGGTAATCAGATTTGCAGTATACTTAGGCTGTTTTGAGAGTGTGCTCTTTGCTGAAACCCCCTCACCCTGCAAGTACCTTGCAGGCCCAGTGTAAATGCCTGCCTATTCATTTGCTAATATCCTTCTTCTGTGATGTAATGAGGGGCATTGGCTCCTTTGTTGTAACAGGGATAGTGAAGAGAATACATCTTGGAATGTAAGGAGAGATTGTTAGAATAAAGGCCTGTCATGGTGGAGGCCTCGGCTTTGGCTCCTCTTGAGAGAAAAGCTAGTCTGTTGTCCTTATTCCTCCACCAGGCTCCGTAGTCTGTGTGTATGTTTTAATTCATTCATAATGATGCAGACACTGCTGGCCAGTGTCCACTTCAATTCTGTGAGAAAACCAGATTTTTAAAAAAAGAGAAATTTCTTCTTCAGGTGCAATGATTTTGCTGGCAGAAAAAAAAAAAAGCAAAACAAAAATAGTGCAGTTAAAGGGTACATGTGATAAACAATGCTATAGAACAAAACAGGTAGTTGTTTAATGGAAGAGAATCATTGACTTCAGAGCCTGAGACATGAATAGATACTTGGATGCAAAGATTTTTGTATTTGGAAAGTGTTGCATTGATGCTTTATTGATCAAAATTGAAAGCACACCTCGTACTCTTTGGCTTATCTACTAGGTGAAGGGAAATAGAGCATCTGCAATGTTGAATGATAAAGTGTTGCAAGGTTGTTCTGCAAGAAAAAAAATCCATTCGTTTCTATTCTGATACCTGTACTTCTTTATATGCACAGCTGTATGTATGCGTGCATACATACATGAGGTTTAGTACCATAGGAATTTTAGTTGATTTTTCATGCAAATGATCAGACATCCCAAACCAATCAGAATTCTTTTCTTGCTATAATCTGAAAAAATAGTTTCATCGTGGATATATATATTCTTATTTTTCAAACTGTTGTGGAATGTATATTCAAAAGGTACAGATTCAAAATGGAGAAAAATATTTCTTCTTCATACTCCACAGCTAGTACTTTTTAGAGTACTACAGGGAAAATATCAATTTAGATCAGTTTTCTCTCAGATCACTTGTCTTAATTCCAAGAAAAACTGTCATCCTGAAAAATATTCTCTTCATATAGTGTCAGGACCGTGGAAAGGTTGAGAAGTAGAGGAAAACAAGCAATATGAGGAAATAGAAAATTTTAAATCCCAGGCGTAAGCCCGGGAAGCCTTCCCGCCCGTATTTGTCTGTAAACAACCAATAAGGTATAGAGGCGCCAATCCCCTGAGCCAATACCAATAAGGTATAGAGGCGCCAATCCCCTGAGCCAATAGCTAACTGCCACATCCTGCTTCTGTGCAAAC